>CM074079.1:13514721-13524721 GCA_037178815.1 Barbatula barbatula | reverse complement strand
AGTAGGGTCAACACAGCTCTTCTGCAACTTTGTGGCAATTTTCCCCTTGCCAGACTGGTATTCAATACCTCTAGGAGATCTTCTCCTATTGTTGACCAAAAGGATTTGTAAAAATCAGCTGGTAGGCCATCAATGCCTGAAGCCTTTCCCGATGCCATTTCCCCTAAGGCTTTCTGCAGCTCACTCATACTCAGAGGGCCAGAAATTGCAGTATTGGAGCTTTTAGGGACCTGAGGTAAATTTTGCTTATCACTTGCTCTGCAGCAACTTCACTTCTATACAAGTCTTCATAAAACTGAACTGCTCTTTTGCGTATGTCTGAAGGATCGTTCAAAAGAATCCCAGACTCAGAACGTAGAGCATGTATAACTCTGCTCTGACCATTCTTTCTTTCCAAATTGAAAAAAAAACTTTGTTGAAGCATCCATTTGGTCTATGCTTTGGAATCTTGACCTGACCAAAACCCCTTGTGTCCTAGCACCAAGTAGATCTGCTAGTTGTGTTTTTTTGTCCAACAGCATTTTTACAAAGCCTTTTGTACCCGTAGACTCTGCCAATTCTTGGAGTTTTAAAATATCAGTCTCCAAGATACTCATTTTAAAATTAGTCTCTTTAGTGATGTTTTGCGTAAACTGCAAACAAAGCTGTTTAATTTGTGTTTTTCCAAAGTCCCACCACTGTTGTATAGAGTCAAAAGAACATTTCTTAGTTTTAAAATCTTCCCAAAAGAAAATAAACACTTCTTTAAAATGCTTGTCACTTAACAAAGCGGTATTAAACTGCCAATAAGCACTCCTGGGTTTCAAAAGACTGATAAAAATTGAACATTTGACCATACAATGGTCGGAGAAACTAACAGGCACAATGTTACAGTTTCTAATGATATTGCAATGGTGTTTAAAAACATACACTCTGTCCAATCTTGCCATAGAAATGACTCTGTCCCGCACATGAGTCCAAGAATATTGCTTTTGTGTACCCTTTAAACGCCTCCAAACATCACATAAATCATGCATCTTAACAAGCTGAACCAAACGGTTTCTGGATGGTAAATGGGGGCTCTTTTTTGGTTTCTATCAAGATTAGATTCAGTACAATTAAAATCACCTCCCAAGAACAAAAACTCATCTTGATCACATTTTTGTAAAACAGAACACAAGATATTTAAAAACACCATTCTCTCCACAGCCGAAACTGGACAGTACACACAAATGAAAACAATGACAATCTTTCCATAATTAACTCTTACTTTTAGTAATCTGCCTTTAACTATTTCTTCTACTTGAGAAGAGTGTGGGTTAAAACTTTTTCCAAAAAGAATGGCCACTCCACCACTAAGTGAAGTGTTATGGCTAAGAAAGGAAAAACCCTCCCATTCCCTAGACCAATCAGAAGCATTACGTAAGTCAGTGTGTGTTTCCTGTAACATCACCACATTTAATTTACTCTGCTTTATGTACTCAAAAAATTCCATTCTTTTCTTAAAATCTCTTGCACCGTTAATGTTTAAAGATGCTATATTGATTTCATTCATTTGCGAAAGAAAAGAATAGTGTAAAAACAAAAAAAAGAAGACAAAAAAAGGAGACAAAACACTAAAACTTATAATTCTTGGCTTTTTTCCAACCATCATTTAGCAAGATCAGAGTTTAGGCTTCGTACAATTTTTTTCAGGCGATAAAGTTCCTTGTTTGTGAAAAGATTTTCTGCCATAAAGGTTTTAGATTTTTCAGTGAACTGTTTAACGTCTGGAAAGTATTCACAGACACGTACTCCTCTCTTATTTTTTGTTGTCATGAGGAAGAGTTTGATATCTTCAACCTCATAATTACGACTAGATAAATCACTTTGGGAAAAACTGAAAACTGAGTCTAAAGATTCAGTATCACTTTCCACCTCTTTGGCCTCATCTTTGTCATCGTCATCATCCTTATCAACCATATTTGCTTTTTTTTGTTTAACGCTTTGAGCTTCACTTGAGTTCCTTCTTTTGCCTGGTAACTTAAAATCAGTAACTTCCGAATCTAAGTCCACGTCTTCACAAATCAGAATTTCTTGGTGCTCAACAACAGTGCCCTGACCCGTTTTTAAAACTGGCTCCATGATGGGATCAACAACTTTATCATTTGCCACAGCGGTAGTATTCAAACCTTTTTCTAGAAGCGTATTCTCTGGCACAATGGCACTAGGTACTGTGTGTTGTGACTCTGTATGACTACCCTCCTTGGCTATCACAGCTTTGGAGGAACCTGCTACAGCCCTGTCCTCAACATCTCTATCTGAACCACTCGCATTCTGCTCAAAACTGGACGGAGGATTCTTATTAACCTTTCCAGGACAAGCCCGAATTAAATGTCCCAACATGCCACAGTTAAAACACTTCATCCTTTCTGTTGTGACATAGAAAGCATAATCATGATTTTCAACTTTAAAACTAAGAGTTAAATCAAGCTCCTCGTTATCTTTTAACACCATGTAAACAAACCTTCTGAAAGAGACCACGTGTTTTAGCAGCGGCGAAGCAGTGCTAATATTAATCTTTTTAATCGGCGAAACAAGTTTTCCATACCGAGACAAGATTCTACTAAGTGTGTCATCAGTAACAAAGGGCGGTATATTGGACAACGTCACTTTTTTGAGGGCGTTGAAAGCGGAAAAACGGGTCTGTAAAGATTGTCTACGACAATCCCCTTCACCACTAAATCGTTTGCCTTTTCTACCGAACTCAGAAAAGCCACAACAGCATTATTCATTTTGGACGCCGACAAGATATTCTCGTGCCCAACAACTTTTCCCATCGCCAAACAACAATCTTCAACACTCACCGCGGACGCCACTTTGACACCGTGACGCCGCGTGAGGTTGTTCAAAAACCGGCTTGTGTGTCCGACATGATCACGCAAAACCGGGGAAAAACCCCTCCGTGAATAAAAAAACCCCACACAACCAACAAACAAAAAATAAAAAGTAATAATAATAATAAACAAAAATAAGGAGAAGAAAAAGAAGGAAGGTGAGAGAAAAAACACTCACTCAGTAAGTCACGCTCCACACTCACGCCACTCCAAACGCTCACGCTCACACACACCGGAAGCAGAGAGAGAGAGAGAGAGAGAGAGAGAGTGTGTGTGTGAGAGAGAGAGAGAGAGAGAGAGAGTGTGTGTGTGTGTGAGAGAGAGAGAGAGAGAGAGAGAGAGAGAGAGAGTGTGTGTGAGAGAGAGAGAGAGAGAGAGAGAGAGAGAGAGAGAGAGAGAGAGAGAGAGAGTGTGTGAGAGAGAGAGAGTGTGTGTGTGTGAGAGTGAGAGAGAGAGTGTGTGTGTGAGAGTGAGAGAGAGTGTGAGAGAGAGAGACAGAGTGTGTGAGAGTGAGAGAGAGAGTGTGTGTGAGAGAGAGAGAGAGTGTGTGTGAGAGAGAGAGAGTGTGTGTGAGAGAGAGAGAGTGTGTGTGAGAGAGAGAGAGTGTGTGTGTGAGAGTGAGAGAGAGAGTGTGTGAGAGAGTGTGTGTGTGTGTGTGTGTGTGAGAGAGAGAGAGAGAGAGAGAGAGAGAGAGAGAGAGAGAGAGTGTGTGTGTGTGTGAGTGAGAGAGAGAGTGTGTGTGAGAGAGAGAGAGTGTGTGTGTTTGTGTGTGAGAGAGAGAGAGAGTGTGAGAGAGAGAGAGAGAGAGAGAGAGAGAGAGAGAGTGTGTGTGTGAGTGAGAGAGAGTGTGTGTGAGAGAGAGAGAGTGTGTGTGTTTGTGTGTGAGAGAGAGAGAGAGTGTGAGAGAGAGAGAGAGAGAGAGAGAGAGAGAGAGAGTGTGTGTGTGTGTGAGTGAGAGAGAGTGTGTGAGAGAGAGAGAGTGTGTGTGTTTGTGTGTGAGAGAGAGAGAGAGAGAGAGAGAGAGAGAGAGAGAGAGAGAGAGAGAGAGAGTGTGTGTGTTTGTGTGTGAGAGAGAGAGAGAGAGAGAGAGAGAGAGAGAGAGAGAGGTGTGTGTGTGAGTGAGAGAGAGAGACTTTTTTGACTTTTAAAACCTTTTTTTAATAATCAAAAATCTTCACATTTAACGCAAATCAAATCAAAACAAGATGATAAATAAAATTTAAATTTAAAAAATTTAAAAAAAAAATCATCAATTAAAACGTAACTCTCCAGTCTCATCTCTTACCACGAGAGCATCTTCCACACTCCACCTCACATCAAAAAAGTACATATTCTTTATTAACTTACAGTAGTTGAATTCTACGGCAACTCTGTACTTCACTAGTGATTTAAACATTCCAAGCAAATCAGTATTTTCCCCTTGGTTTTTACATGTGTGGGATTTTAAAATAGCCAACTTTGCCTGTCCCAGTAGAAAGTTACCAAGCGTACACTTTGTTTTCCACTCTTTCTTATACTTCAACCCAAAGATAAACATTTCCTTTGTAAACATAAAACCCAATTTTGTAAATATTCTATCCAGCAGATCAAATAAAGGAATCAACCTAAAACAATCACAAAACAAATGAAAAACAGTATCAAGAATATCACAAAAGGGACATGTAGATTCAACCATTCCATTGAATTTTGACACAAAACTGTTTGTTGCCACAACACAATGAAGTACTCTCCACTGGAGATCTCCAGACCTCTTAGGAATGGGAGGTTTATACAAACACCTCCATGATGGAGTCATTTCTGAGGAAACTAAAAAATGCTCTCTCCATTTGGTGTCAATACGTCCCTTCAATTGAGTATAAAACAAAGATTTTATGCACATGCAATACAACTTCTTTTTATCTGCTTCATAAAACAAAACATCTTTAAAATCTTTCAATAGAGTATTATTTAGATCTTTATTCAAATCAGATATTAGGTTAACTCTAAGATCTGGAAAGACCAACGACATTTCCCCATTTGTAATAAAAAGATTTACATGGCTCAAGAAAGATTGAGGAACAGATTTTTTAAAGTCCTCAATTATTCTTTCAACATACCTCTCTGATCTAAGCCCGACTCTATCAGCAATTGATCTAGCCGTATACCACTGACCATTTACAGCATCGATTAGATCTTTCACAATAACTATTCCATTTTTTAGAAACCTATCAATTACTACACTTGAAATTGGAAAACTGTTTTTAAAAAGGGGATTATAAAACAATGGTTCTAAAACACCACAATGTTCATCTTCTTCCCTAGACTTTTTTAACAATTGCCAAGGTTTGAAAACATTCACATAAAAATTCAAGAATGGAACATTTACTTTTGAGACAAAAGATTTCTCAATTAAGAACAACTGCTTATCCAAACAGATTCCCCCAATATTTCGTAGAACAGACAAGCCCAATGCATATCCATGGTACATATCAGTTCCTAAATAAATTCCAACACTATTTCCCCCCTTTTTTTGACCCCCCCCCACACTCTCTCATTAATTTCATTTTAAAAACAAAAAAAAACAAAACCACCAAACCCCCTTTTTAAAAACATCCACCACCCAAACATAAATTTAAAACGGAATTTTGAAACCACGAACAACAAAACCCCCAAACCTTTTTTTAAAATTTTCAACAAAGCCCCAAAAAAAAATAATAAAAAAATCCTCAAAGAAGACATCCTTGCCGTATCCTCTTTTTTCTGCAAAAGGTCTGGTTAAACAACCATTAATCCAGACCCTTCCTTGAACCGCCACCTTAACGTGGTGGAGGGGTTTGAGTACCCGAGTGACCCTAGGAGCTATGTTGTCGGGGGCTATATGCCCCTGGTAGGGTCTCCCAAGGCAAACAGGTCCTAGGCGACGGGTCAGACTAAGAGTGGTTCAAAAACCCCATATGATGTTTACAAAAACAAGGACCGTGACGTCGCCCGGTATGGCGCAACCGGGGCACCACCCTGGAGCCAGGCCCGGGGTCGGTGCTCGTATGCGAGCGCCTGGTGGCCGGGCCTTTCCCCACGGGGTCCGGCCGGGCTCAGCCCGAAGGAGCGACGTGGGGCCGCCTTCCCGTGGGCTCACCACGTGCGGGAGGGACCATAGGGGGTCGGTGCATTGTGGATCGGGCGGCAGTCGGAGGAGAGTGCCTCGACAGCCCGATCCCTGGACACGGAAGCTAGCTCTAGGGACGTGGAATGTCACCTCGCTGGCGGGGAAGGAGCCTGAGATGGTGCGGGAGGTTGAGAGGTTCCGACTAGAGATAGTCGGGATCACCTCTACGCATGGCTTGGGCTCTGGAACCACACTCCTCGAGAGAGGATGGACACTTCATCACTCTGGAGTTGCCCATGGTGAGAGGCGGCGGGCTGGTGTGGGTCTGCTTATAGCCCCCCAGCTCTCCCGCCATGTGTTGGAGTTTACCCCGGTGAACGAGAGGGTCGTTTCCTGCGCCTACGGGTCGGGGTTAGGTCTCTCACTGTTGTTTGTGCCTACGGGCCGAACGGCAGTGCAGAGTACCCGACCTTCTTGGAGTCTCTGGGAGGGGTGCTGGAAAGTGCTCCGACTGGGGACTCCGTCGTCCTACTGGGGGACTTCAACGCCCATGTCGGCAACGACAGTGACACCTGGAGGGGCGTGATTGGGAGGAACGGCCCCCCTGATCTGAACCCGAGCGGTGTTCAGTTATTGGACTTCTGTGCTAGTCACAGTTTGTCTATAACGAACACCATGTTCAAGCATAAGGGTGTCCATCAGTGCACTTGGCACCAGGACACCCTAGGCCGCAGGTCGATGATCGACTTTGTGGTCGTTTCATCTGACCTGCGACCATATGTTTTGGACACTCGGGTTAAGAGAGGGGCGGAGCTGTCAACTGATCACCACCTGGTGGTGAGTTGGATCCGATGGCAGGAGAGGAAGCTGGACAGACTCGGCAGACCCAAACGTACTGTAAGGGTCTGCTGGGAACGCCTGGCCGAGTCTCCTGTCAGAGAGATCTTTAACTCCCACCTCCGGCAGAGCTTCAACCAGATCCCGAGGGAGGCTGGAGACATTGAGTCCGAGTGGACCATGTTCTCCGCCTCCATTGTCGAAGCGGCCACTCGGAGCTGTGGCCGTAAGGTCTCCGGTGCCTGTCGAGGCGGGAATCCCCGAACCCGGTGGTGGACACCGGAAGTAAGGGAAACCGTCAAGCTGAAGAAGGAGTCTTATCGGGCCTGGTTGGCTTGTGGGACTCCTGAGGCAGCTGACAGGTACCGGCAGGCCAAGCGGACTGCTGCCCGGGTGGTTGTGGAGGCAAAAACTCGGGCCTGGGAGGAGTTTGGTGAGGCCATGGAGAAGGACTATCGACTGGCCTCGAAGAGATTCTGGCAAACCGTCCGGCGCCTCAGGAGAGGGAAACAGTGCCCTACCAACGCTGTTTACAGTGGAGGTGGGAGGCTGTTGACCTCAACTGGGGATGTCGTCGGTCGGTGGAAGGAGTACTTCGAGGATCTCCTCAATCCCACCGTCGCGTCCTCCATTGAGGAAGCAGAGGCTGAGGGCTCAGAGGTGGACTCGTCCATCACCCAAGCCGAAGTCACTGAGGTAGTCAAGAAACTCCTCAGTGGCAGAGCACCGGGGGTGGATGAGATTCGCCCTGAGTACCTCAAGTCTCTGGATGTTGTGGGGCTGTCTTGGCTGACACGCCTCTGCAGCATCGCGTGGCGGTCGGGGACAGTGCCTCTGGGATGGCAGACCGGGGTGGTGGTCCCTCTTTTTAAGAAGGGGGACCGGAGGGTGTGTTCCAACTACAGGGGGATCACACTTCTCAGCCTTCCCGGGAAAGTCTATGCCAGGGTACTGGAGAGGAGAATACGGCCGATAGTAGAACCTCAGATTCAGGAGGAACAGTGTGGTTTTCGTCCAGGCCGTGGAACGCTGGACCAGCTCTACACCCTCTACAGGGTGCTGGAGGGTGCATGGGAGTTTGCTCAACCAATCCACATGTGTTTTGTGGATTTGGAGAAAGCATTCGACTGTGTCCCTCGCGGCATCCTGTGGAGGGTGCTTCGGGAGTATGGGGTCTGTGGTCCTTTGCTAAGGGCTGTCAGGTCCCTGTACGACCGAAGCAGGAGCTTGGTTCGCATTGCCGGCAGTAAGTCGGACCTGTTCCCAGTGCATGTCGGACTCCGGCAGGGCTGCCCTTTGTCACCGGTTCTGTTCGTAATTTTTATGGACAGAATTTCTAGGCGCAGCCGGGGGCCGGAGGGTGTCAGGTTTGGGGACCACACGATCTCGTCTCTGCTATTTGCGGATGATGTCGTCGTGTTGGCCCCTTCAAACCAGGACCTTCAGCATGCACTGGGACGGTTTACAGCAGAGTGTGAAGCGGCTGGAATGAAAATCAGTACCTCCAAATCCGAGGCCATGGTCCTCAGTCGGAAAAGGGTGGCTTGCCCACTTCAGGTTGGTGGAGAGTTCCTTCCTCAAGTGGAGGAGTTTAAGTATCTCGGGGTCTTGTTCACGAGTGAGGGGAGGAGGGAACGGGAGATTGACAGACGGATCGGTGCAGCTTCTGCAGTAATGCGGTCGATGTACCGGTCCGTCGTGGTGAAGAAAGAGCTGAGCCGCAAGGCGAAGCTCTCAATTTACCGGTCAATCTACGTTCCTACTCTCACCTATGGTCATGAGCTTTGGGTCATGACCGAAAGGACAAGATCCCGGATACAGGCGGCTGAAATGAGCTTCCTCCGCAGGGTGGCTGGGCGATCCCTTAGGGATAGGGTGAGAAGCTCGGTCACCCGCGAGGAGCTCGGAGTAGAGCCGCTGCTCCTCCACATCGAGAGGGGTCAGCTGAGGTGGCTTGGGCATCTGTTACGGATGCCTACTGGACGCCTTCCTCGGAAGGTGTTCCAGGCCCGTCCGACCGGGAGGAGACCCCGGGGAAGACCTAGGACACGCTGGTGGGACTATGTCTCCCGGCTGGCCTGGGAACGCCTCGGTGTCCCCCCGGAAGAGCTGGAGGAAGTGTCTAGGGTGAGGGATGTCTGGGCATCTCTGCTTAGACTGCTGCCCCCGCGACCCGGCCCCGGATAAGCGGAAGAAAATGGATGGAATGGATGGAATCCTGAGCATACTAGATGTATCATTGTATAGTAGCTTGATGCAAGACACAAACTGTTTACCAAAACCAAAGCCCTCCAGAGTCCTTAGCAAATATAAATGGTCCACCCTGTCAAAGGCTTTCTCCTGATCTAAGGATAAGAGTCCAATATCAACTTGATGTTTCTTGGCAACTGCAATAGTATCTCTTAACAAAAACAGGTTGTCAAAAATTGTCCTTTTAGGGATACAGTATGTTTGATCCACATGAATTATAGTTGTCATACATTTCTTCAACCTGTTAGTTATAGCTTTTGACAGTATTTTAAAATCAGTACACAACAACGACACAGGACGCCAATTCTTTAAGAAACCAAGATCTCCTTTCTTGGGAATCAATGTCAGTACTGCTCTCCGACAACTAAAGGTAAAATACCTTGATTAAAAGACTCTAGAAAAACCTCATACAAATCACGTCCAAGCACATTCCAAAAGCATTTAAAGAATTCAGCAGGGAGACCGTCCAGCCCAGGAGATTTGCCACTATTCAGCTCCTCCACAGCACTCGAAAACTCAGTAAAGGTCAAAAAGCCCTCCAGTTCCATCTTTTCTTCTTTAGACAACTGTGGAAGATCTAGAAGAAGTTCCTCAACTGCTGCTTCATTGCAGAAATCGGATTGATACAGTTTCTCATAAAAAGAAAGAGCAGAAGCTATAATTTCTTGTTGATTTGTCGTTTCATTTCCATTAGAGATTTTAAGTTTATGAAAAACACTCTGCTCTTTTAACTTTTTCTCCAGCCCAAAAAAAAAAAAGCCGCTGGAGCATCCATTTCATTGCACTTTAAATATCTTGTCCTAACAAAAGTTTCTTTCTCCTGCTCCTCCAATAGATCCTTCAAAATGCTCTTGTTCTTTTTAATGATGTCAGTTGATGAAGATCCACCTCTCTCATTGAAGCTTTGCTGAAGAATTTCTTGTTCTATTAAAGTTATCTTCGTTTTCAAGTCTTCAGTATTATTTGCTGTATA
>CM074079.1:13404721-13509721 GCA_037178815.1 Barbatula barbatula | reverse complement strand
AACATACACTCATAGCCCCACGTATCATTTTGGTACAACGGGGCTGGTTCAATATATAAATGGGGTCTTGCATTAGCACATCCTACACAATCATCTAAGCTCTGTTCTCTGGCTGTGGTAATTATCCATTCCAGCCACAAATTATTTTCCCCATATCCTGTGGCTCTCTCTATCATATCTTCTGGTTTTAACATGGTGTAATCTATTTCTACAACTCCATTCTTTTGTTCTACCGATAATGGCTCAGCTACTGTCCCTTTTCTTTCCTCCTCAGGTGAACTGTCCACAACAAATTTTATTACTGCTTTTTTATCTGTTCCTGGGCTGTGCACCCCCATTATAAGGAACAACTCCCCTGTATAATTGGCTGATCCCGTTCAAGGGAATGAAAGGGTGAGTGGATTTTGACTTGCACTGTAATCTCTTTGCATTTTGAAATCAAATTTTGCCGAGGTACGGGTCCAAAGGCTAGGTTCTTCCGGGGTCCAACCACCGGTATATGCTATTACCTTATTCCATGACGGACACCATTCACCACTATAGGTTTGCCTAGACTGGTACGCCTTACAAACACTGTCCATATTCCCATCCATACATATATATTGTTGTACCCCCTCCATGAGCTATTTTTTCCCCCACAATTTATGACAGCGCATAGGTCGAAAGTAAATGATGTGGTCTTACCCCAAACATAGTTAATTACGAGTTGTTCACATGGTAACCTCGTATCAGCTATGGCTTTTTTGTGTCTCGATTTCGATATGGTGTTGTTGCTTTCCTGACCCTCAGTTAGGCTAAAAATTATTCCTACTATAACTCCTGAAATTATTAATAGGATCCCCGACAGCTTACAGTTTTCCCACAGCTTCATCTTGTTGCCCTCTCTTGGACTTTAAAGGAACAATAAACACACTCTTGGAAATTAAAATGGTTAAACACACAGTATACTTAATGGGAATATGCAATTAAGGAAAAAAAATATATATGGTTAAAATCCCACAAAATAGAAATGTAAGGAATAAATGGTTATATGTTAATGAATATGACAATATAAAAATCACAATAGCAATATAAAAGTATGAAAAATAGTAAATATAAAAATATGAAAGATATGAAAATAATAAATATGAAAATAATAAATATGGTAAAATGTGAATATTTAAAATATGAAAAATCACAATTATAACAATATATATTGATTATAAAGAATAAATGGTAATACGTATTTCCACCTCCGTTATTATTCAGTCAAAGTTTGTTGCACTTTTGGAAAATGATTCTACCGTCCTTCCCTTTGGTCACAGCACATTCACCTGGTTGTCTGTTCTGTGCAATCACCTTTTCAGTACCATATCTGTGTATGGACTTGTGAACACGACACCTGTCTTGTGAACGATTTGCAATTGTTATTGTACTGGTGGTGTTGTGATTTCACCTGTGGCTTCTTCAGCCTCTGGTTCTCCACCCGCACTTTCCCTCTCTTGGACGTGTCTACGCAGGTCCACCCGTGTCTCTGCAAGATCCCTTGAGGGGGGGTCACAAGCTACACATGAGGTTAAATGAAACCAAGTGTCACCCTTGCCCTGCAATTGAACACAGTGTGATGTCCTCGCTGTCACCCTATGGGGTTTCGACCACCTCGGCTCATTCCACTTTCTCCTGAACGTCCTCAGCCTCACCCACTGTACCGTCGTTGGAGGGGGGTCTGCTGCTGGAGATAGATTGACCTGGCATGAAAAAGTCTTAATGAGAGCAGTCAGTTTATCAAAATAGACAGTGTAAGATAATGGTGTCACGATGGCATCCGACAGTGCATTCCGTGGCCCTGGAAACTGGCGACCTGTAAACAATTCAAAAGGGGTGAATCCTGTGATTCGGTTAACAGATGATCTTACTGACATTAAGGCCAATGGCAAAGCTGACAACCAATTTAGTTTTGTCAGTGCACAGATTTTAGCCAATTTGAGTTTTAGTGTGAGATTCATTCGTTCAACCTTACCTTGGCTGGCAGGATGCCAGACAGCACCAAATGCATGTTTAAGGCCTAGGGCCTTTTCGACGATTCGCAAATGTTCATTTTTAAAGTGACTGCCGTTTTCTGATCGTAAACGGCGAGGAAAACCGTAACGAGGTGTATAATGATTTATTAAACATTTTATCACCGCCGTACTGTCTTCTCTGCCGACAGGATCAGCTTCAGGCCATCCAGTGAAATAGTCTACCATTACCAGAACATAACGCTTACCCTGTACCCTCGTGATCATGTCCGTGAAATCGATCACGATTTCATCCCCTGGACCACCGGTCAAAGGAAACGAACCCCTTGTTGGTTTAATCGTGGGTTTAACGTTATATCCCTGACAAACTTCACACGTGCTCACATGTGCTGAGACCATAGCTTTTAAAAAAGGATGCCACCAATATTCAAGCGCTCTCATCATCTGTTTGTCCCAGACATGGCTCACTCCATGAACCTCTACCATGATGGAATAACACAGACTCGCTGGGAGCGCCGGACGTCCGTCCGGAGCTTGCCACAGTCCGTCAGAGGCACGAACAGCTCCATGTTGTGCCCACACAGAGACTTCTTCAGGGGTACAGCGCTGATGCTCTTTACAAAGGTATTCCCTTGTGAATCTCGGCAATAGATCGTTAGATGTTCTTTCTGATGTGCACATCATCTGCGAGGACACATAACCAGCAGCAGCTTTTGCCGCCAAGTCTGCTGCGTCATTGCCTCTGCTCAAAGAGCTATCCACCTTAGAGTGACCAGTGCATTTAATCACTGCCACCTCTGAGGGGATCATCAGAGCCTCTAAAAGGTCTCTGGCTTCACATGCATGTGTTATTGGTCGACCTGACGAAGTGATAAAGCCACAACGTTTCCACAACGGCATTTCTACATGTACAGCTGTAACAACATAAGCAGAGTCAGTATAGATGTTTACACGGTGTCCACCAGCATGTCGCAAGGCTTTGATCACTGCTACCATTTCTGCCCTCTGTGCTGACTGCTTCCCATCTAACCTTGCTGCATCCCTCGTAATCATCTCATGTCCTACCTGCTCTACCACTGCATAAGCCGCTTTCAAACTTCCGTCTTCAGCCCTGAAACAGCACCCGTCAGTGAACAAAGTCATGACTGGCTCAAGGCCAGTCAATGGAATGGTTTTGCAAACAAACCTGGTCTGACCACTGATGCCCTCTCTGTGATCGGTGCACAGTCGTGTGGTTCTCCCTCCTCCACCAAATCTGCCATGTTAATGCCCTCATGTGTGTATATGATATGGTCGGCGAGCAAAATTGCTGCAATGCGTCGCTGTCGCAAAGGGGAAAATGTGAATGATTCAGAATTAACAAAAGATGCGATTGAATGCGTGGTTAAAACAATTAGGTGGTGGCCCATAACGATGTGAGACGTTTTCTTCACTATCTTTGCCAGGCCTGCGACAAACCTGCTGCATGGTGGCTGTCTTTGTTCTACACTGTCCAACAACATGCTAACATACATCAACACTTTTCTGCCCCCCTGGTCTTTTTGATAAAGTACCCCATGTGCACTTGACCCTGTCTCAGAGACGTCTAAGTGAAATGGTGATCTGTAATCGGCACTGCTGAGATTAGCTGCATGTGCCATCTGTTGTTTCAGGTTAATGAACGTCCGTTCAGCTTCCTGTGTCCACTCAATGTCTGCTCTCAAATTCTTCATACCCTGTTGTTTTACAAGATCTCTCAAAGGGGCTGTTAATGAAACATACATTGGAATATAATGTCTACTATACCCTGTTAGGCCTAGAAATGACAACATCTCTTTAACCGTGGTTGGTTTTGGATGACTCAGAATTCCTCGTCTATGGGCTACAGTTAGCGTGGAGCCCTCTGGGGTGATCATGCGACCTAGAAATGTAACACAAGGTCTGCAAAATTGCAGCTTTTCCTTGCTTACCTTGAAGCCACTTTTGTGTAATTGTCTTAACACAGCTTCGCTCCCCTCCAGGCATCCTTGCTCTGTTTTGGCTGCCAAAAGTAGGTCATCAACATACATGATCAACACACAGTCTCCAGGCAAACTACAGTCCTGTAATTGTTGTTTTAATGCATGGTTAAAAATTCCTGGTGATAAAACAAACCCCTGGGGTAATCTGTTGTAAGAATATTGACAACCTTTGTATGTAAAAGCCACACACGCCTTGCATTCCTCTGCTAAAGGGATACAGAAAAATGCGTTAGCCAAATCAATACATGTAAACCAATTGTGCTCAGGTGTTATCACAGAGAGTGCAGTATACGGATTAGGCACTGTTAACGATGGTGTAGCCACAACAGCATTGATTGCTCTCAAATCATGTACCAACCTGTACTTATTCGTGCCTGGTTTCGGCACCGGAAAAATAGGTGTGTTCCACCTAGATTTGTATGGTGTAATAACACCCCTCTCTAGGAGACCTTTTACTGTTGCGGCCACACCCTCGTCCGCCTCAGGTTTGTTACGGTATTGTGGAATCCAGATGGGGTCAGGTGTGCTTAACTGAAAGTAAACTGGAGACATGTTACAAAAACCTACATCTGTTGGGCCCTGAGACCAAAGATCCTCAGGTAAATTTTTTATGATGTCTGGTGCTCCCACACTATCTGACAGCTCCCTGCCATGGAATCTAGAAACCTGCACATGCTCTAGAGCTCCAGTGTCTCGTGTGGCACCTTCTATCCAATAGGCTTTGTGTTTAGGTGAATATTTAACATCTGTTTTTTCCGTGGGCTCCCAATCCTGGGTGGCCAACAGTGTTTTTGTAATCTTACCTAGCTCCCTGGCTTCATGGCTTGGGTGTAGGGCTAACGATATGTGAGGTGCTGCTGTGTCTGCCATCTCATACCACTTCAACTGCTCTTCTGTCAGCTTCACTGGAGCCATCACTCCTTCTTTACTCACAAAAATTCCAGCTCCCTCCAACACCCATCTGTCTCCCTCCACTTCCTGAAACATGTCTTCATAAATGGTTATGTCATTTCTGTCATAAAACAATGTACAATGCAATGGGTCTATGGGGGGTAAATAGATATCTAAATTTGAAATCCATGAACGGTATTTGTTATACAGTTCCATTGTGGTGCCCCACTGTGCGTCATCATCTAATTTTACCCAGTAAAGATCAGCTGCCTCCTCCTCCCCACACGAGGTCAGCATCCACTGGCTGTCTGTCGTATTACCTGATAGGGAACAGTTAATGGTTGTACCATCTGGAAATGTAACTATTACCCCTTCTGCTGAGCACAAAATGCTAGCCCCTAATTTTATTAATAAATCTCTACCCAAAAGAGGAATGGGAGCATTGCTGGAGAAAAGGAACGAGTGTGATAAGCATTGATTTGCCACTTCAACTTTGAAGGGTTGTGTCATTTGGTGGCTTTCTCTTCCCCCAGAGAATCCGAGGACCGTCACAAACTTGTCACTCAAATCAGATTGTTTTATGCCGCCTGTGACAGTCGAATAGGTGGCTCCGGTGTCTACCAGAGCTTTTAATGGTTTGTTGTTTACCATTAACGAAATGAGAGGTTCGGCCCTAGCCCTCATTTCAGTTCTCTGGGGGCCCCTTCAATAAACGCTCGCGCCACCCTCGGGGCCCGATGGCGGGAACATCGGCACCTGTAGGTTGGAGGGTGGTGGAGGGTATTGCCCCGGGTTGTATGGGGTTTGTGGTTCCCTGCCGCGACCACCGGTACCACCTCTTCGAGGACCCCATCCCTCCGCAGGTGGTCCGTTAAACTGACCTGAAAGCTGTGGACACTCTCTCATCCAGTGGCCTGCCTCACCACACACGTAACAATTTCCCCCGCCCTGCTGCCTCCCTCCATAAGACCCCCTCCCTCTATTACTACCCCTCCAATTGCTCCTTTGTCTATTTCCCCTCCCACCTGCTGCATGGGCTTCTGTATCATAGGGTGGGCCGTTATATTGGTAAGGGGGTGGCTGGTAGGATTGTTGTGGCATTTGCTTACTCTTTTTTGTCCCTCCCTCATTTTTTGCTTGTTCCAACTGTAGTTTTAGCAACTCTATTTTTATCTTTTCTAATTGTTCTTCCTCTTTTCCTGTTTTCTCTACAGCCCTATCTGTGTGATGGACTAAATGCCTTTCCCATATTTCGTTACTAGCAATTGGAATGTCAGGGTTATTTTCCATTATTTGTTTGACACCACTAGGGGCACCTGCCATGACCGCTGCTCTGAATATGTCTCGTGTAATTGGGTTGGTTAAACTGTTTTCTTCCACCATCTGTTCCCACTCAGCAGCGCACCTGAAATAATATGCTGCACCTGTCTCACCTGGTTTTATGCGAAACTTTATGTTTTGATATACGGTGGGTGGCAATGGGTACAATCGACCGAGTGCCCTGCCCACCATTGTGATTACCTTTGAAAAATCAAGATCATTTGGATATTGTAATGTTTGGGCTTCGAGTTCAAAACTCCCCATCTGAGAGGCTGTCAAAATCTGACCCAACAGACACCTTATGTCACCCAAAGCCAAAACGGTACCATGACTCAAGGCCGTTAATTTACTTAACCACTTAGAGCCCCCTGATGTAATTGGAGGAAGTTTACTGGAAATAGCAGTCATGTCACTGTGTGACCAGGGCTGGTACTGCACCCCAGTGCTCTTTGCTAACAATGGGGCTTGTACGCCTGGATATAATTGATTACTATGATGACTCATTGCCTGCTCTCTCTGCTCTGGTACGTTAGGGGGGCAATGATCAATTGAAAAATTAGACAGCTGCTGTTCTTTTCCCCTTCCCCTAGTTCGTTTTGCTATTGGCTCCTCATCCATTACCATCGTTCCCTTAATACATACTGTATGCATCGTGCCCTGGGCCTGACCTGTTGTTTCTATAGGGCCAGCTGCTCTACAACTTACCCTTTCATCTTCACTTCCTACTCCGTTCTCACTACCATCACTTCCCTCTGGAAGTTCCATATTTTCTGCCATGTGGCGCATTGTCTCATTCACCTGAGCTCGTGCCGCATGTACCTGTTCTGTCACTACCTTGCCCAGATGTTGTACCTCCTGTCGAAGTTCTTCTAATTCTTTTAAATCACAGTCTAAAACTCCCTCTCGTACCTCAAGCACGACCTGTTGTTTGCTGTCAGTCGTATTTGGTGAGATGTAGGGTGGGGGCTGAGCAAGAGGCGGATACAATGGGCGGTACTGTTCAGGGGGCGGTGCTAGTGACTTGGTCTCCCTGTTTCCATCCTTCACTTTCAGTCTAACATCATCCTCTGTAGCTTTCCCTTCTTTCCTATGTCTAATAGGTGATAAAGCTGTCGCCACGAGGGCAAGACGACTCCATTTTCTTAACTGTTTTTCTAAGTCACACCCTTTATTTTTATATCGACTTGCATTATACCATTTAATCGTTTTTTCATCACTTTTATGTCTGACTAACCTACAATGAGCCTTTTTCTCCATATTTCTTATTTTCGGGGCCAGGGGCACTTTAAATGTCTCTGCCTCTTTCGTCCATGCATAATTATCACACAATTCTACCCAACATTCCTCAACTTCTCTTTGTCTCCCTTTCCTGTCTTTTGGTTCAGCCTGTGCTATCATCATCTCAGCGATACTCTGCCATTGCGCTAATACGGTCGGACCTTCGTGTTCATCACACTCCTTTTGAAACTCTGCCATTCTATTATATTTATTTACTTATATATATATATATTCAATACAACTTTCCTACTAGTTCCTTTACGATCGTCTCCTTACACCAACTTAGATTATACACATACACAAGGCCTACACACACCACGTGCAAATTTTCCGTTCACTTATGCATTCAACTAAACACCACGTCTAAATACTTTCATCCCCAATACCATTCATACAAATAAAATCAAACTAGTAAATAATTTACGGATCTCTTCTCCGAAGGACTTTAACCTAAATGAATTTGTGATACGCCGATCACGGGATTTCTTTCCCAACAAAATTTGTGATTCGCCGATCACGGGACTCTAACCCAGTTTTATGGTTTATCTTTTAAACCAAAGGACCCTGTTTTAAGAAGCTTTTAAATCTGATTTTCCTTATTTCAATTTTACTCGTCTATTCATCGAGATGTTCATCAAATTCAACACAGAAATTTAGTATATCCAATAGCAGAATTCGAAATAACAGGTGTTCTGCTTACCTTATGTATTTAAAGCCAGCCTTGTGTTAAATCTGAATCCGTCTCGATATCTTTTCCCTCCCCCACGGGGTCCGCCGAAATGTGGCGCGAAACTTTCCTTTGTCCTCAAACCACGTCGGCGGTCACCAACTATAGGACTTTTGAAACTCGAGTCCTGCGTGTTCAAAAATTTGAAGCAAAGCCAAAGAGATCGTTTTTCCCAATAAGTTTAAGTAGAATTTATTATCAGATGTAAAAGCTTCTTCCAGCTGGGGGTTGTCTCTCAAACATATACACGAGCGAACAACCGAACAAACACTTTCGGGTTAAAAGTATTTATAAACTATGTGACGTCGATTTCTCTTCGGCTCCTCCCCTTCATTGGACGGGCGTTCAATCCTCCGGAACCAATCACCTCGGGACATGTAAATCTGACTCCATTCTCCCCCAACTATTGGTCCCTGAAAAACATTTTGAAAATAGCCGGTCCTGCCGAGAGATGCGATTGACGCACACACACACATACACTCACACACTTGTTATCTGAGACCCTGCTGCTGCATACCTCAGAGCTCGTGTTACACACTTCTGCCAACTAGTTTTCAAGACAAAGAACCCAGCAAAGCATGGACATATATTTGACAGTAAACATGAATTTATAATACACAAAACATCATAATCCCAATACAAAGGACTGCAAGACTTTGCTACTTTTGCTTTTGCCAGACTGCAAAATGCAAGCTCCATGGCTGAATCAGGAACAGTGTTCCGTGCATTATGTACCCTGCTCACAACAAAACAAAACACTAGTAGTGTAACTGACAGTCTGATCACCTTACACAGTATAATATCAAAATCCACAGATGTTTACATTGATGATCCCAACCCAGCTGAAGTCTGTGCACTGTTTGAAGGTGAAGACAGAAAAATGTTACCAGCATCACAGGCCGATCACCATTTACAGTTTTTTTTCAGCAGATCAAAAAAGAAGTGAATGACCAAGTGGCAAATGAAACATACTTTGCAAAAGAAGACAACCCATACTTTTGTCCTGGCATCATCACCTTTCTCTTTGACACCTACCTGGCCATTTTTCCTCTGTGGAGTGGCTTACTATTGGGAGACCTTAGGAGGTATGACTCACAGGAACAGGACATAATGAAGACAAACAAACCACTTTAAACAAGAGATACCAACTGTCATGTAGAAAAGTGGTTTGGAATCGTTAAACATTCCATAATGCCTAACAACAAAAAGGTCAGACTAGGAAGATTCATAAGGACAATGTTTCAGTCTCTGCAAGTGTGACCCTATGAAGCTTTGACCAGATCTAAATTTGAAGGTTCTTGACTACGCCACCTGGTGCCTCTCACACCAGGATATACTCTGCACCTCAACTGCCAAATACCTAATCTAAGGCAAACAGGTTCGTAGAACTACACTAAAGATGAACTGGACAGAGACGTGCTTCCGATAGAAAAACAATACTTTATTACACACTGTTATGATTAAAAGTGCCGCAACATCATGTTCGAGGCGCAGTAGGTCCAAAACAAAAGAATTGGCCTCGAGAGACCCGACCTGGTATTGGCTGATACAAGGAACAATATAATTAACCATTTACTAGGGAGAAATACTTATTCGCTGTCAAGGCAAGTTACCTGTCCGGGATACGTGTGACATTCACCACCCGTGCTCTGGACTCTGGTGTCCACCATCACATGCACACACACACACACACACACACAGGCACGACCACTACAAGTCAATGATTCAATCACTATGGTGAAGTGCAGTTTACCACAACACGTGGTGCAGTGCGCGAGGACGGAACCAGGAACCTCTCGTGAGCAGCTACTCTAGCACTCCGGAAGAGAAGGAAAAAAGACGAGCTGTTATCACTAGCCGTGTAGATAGAGAATATAACACTATATGCTACTAGAACAGCCAACACCACATCGGTCAGACAGAGAATTAACTGAGGCCACAACACAAATAACGAAAAGAACAATATATATATAAAACTTAATTTAGGCAAGGCTAAGCAGCAGGAGCAATCTGCCTGCAGACACAAAATCATTAAATCAGTGCTTGATATACACATACATAATTAGTCAAATAGCATCACAAACATTTCATAAAAACCTTATTTTCTTTTACCTCAATGTTGACATACGGAAATGACACAGTGGAAAAACAGCCCCTTTGCACCAGTCTTCACAATCCTGCACAACAGTTGTTACACACAGCGTATTTAATAAATACATTACCATTAAGAATTGACAAACACAACTATGCATTACATCAGGGCAACACAAACTCATTTTGCACGCGTTCCACGCCGTTAGTCCTAACACCCCGGATCCACTCGTAACAAACACTAAACATTTACCTTTTTAGACGTCGCGTCTTATTTGCGGTACAGCTACCTGGCGGGTGCTTTGCCCAAGACCTTCGGTAATCCACAGCCCGACTACCCAGAAGTATCTGGCAATCAGTCAAACCCCTTCGCTCCACAGGAGAGCCACATACCCAAGTCCTAACAAGACCGAAGACCTATCTGGACACCAGCGAATATCTCAAAGCCCGACCGTGCAGACCGTCTTATAGAGACTAGCCTAGCCACAAATTAGTTGTTTAGCCACTCACGGCTAACCGGGTGACGTCAGAGGGCTGCCGTAGCTGCAGAGGGACAAACTTCAACCCGACAGTGACTACTCTGCCGGTTACACAAGGAAGGTACACAGAGCACATCATGAAGCAAAACCTTCCTCAAGCACTACTAATGAAACCTGTCCTACCAAAGAACTTAGAACATTCTCAAGAAACTTGGATGAAGAAGAATAAAGAACGTATTTCAGCCACAAGATCAAAATACTTTTCTGTTCCTAGTAACTACCATTTTTTTACTGAATAAAAGACGAGACAAATATGCTTAGTTTCTTGAGTTTTATTTAAAAGATTATTTATAAAGAAAAGCCAGCAAGTCATATTTTGCCTGCAATAAGAGATAGTTATGGAAAGTCAGCAATACTACTATGTGTGAAATAGTGTATTAGCACTTACTCTGAAGTAACTCTATCTCCAGTGAAAGTTTTCTCTCTTTCAAGTTGTCGAGTTCAATTTCTCCTCTAATTTCTCTTTTTTCACCTCAAAATACTCTATTTTTGGTTAAAGATGCCGCTTATATAGGGAACGGATGTCACCCGGTGTAATTTTGTGGAAAAAAAGGGTCAAAACATGCCTCATGCAACAAAAGTAAAAGTACAACACTGCCCACCTCTGTATCAGTTCTTTGTGCAGACTGTTCTGTGAGCCTTTCTGTAGACCTTTCTCTAGGTGTGGACTCCTGCAACTCATGTTGCAGACAGAAAGAATAGGTACACAAGTAAATACAAATTATAGTTAAGTTATGCACTTACAGGTTCTTCCTCCAAAGGACAGTCATCTGAGAGGATTTCTTCACAGGACGTGCAATGGAAATAAACGGGTATTACAATGTGTTGCACTTTTGGGGGGGGGGGAAATAATGTCATTACAATTAACTACACTGTAAAAAATAATGTGATCAATAACTCATGGAAACATATTTTATATGAACAAAGTTTATTAGTTTTCACTTTCACAAACATTTGAAATGACTGTACCAAATTCATTTAATGCAGCAACAAACCATTTTACATTATACTAAGAGAAATAAAAGCTCATTTAGCCTAACAGTTGCTGCTACTGGTCCCTGGCTTTGGGTATAAGGAAGAGCTGCCCCCAGGGATGCCCTCCACACTGGGTCGGTTTGAATTCAACCCAAGGGCCAGCTCTTCTGCTGGGGTATATTGTGGGGGTGCAGGACCACCACCTGTAATCTTTCAGCCTTTTTCTTTGTGGCTGTCATAAATAGACACATCATTTAACAGTGGCTTTTTACATAAGGACTGTATAAGAAGTGAAGGCTTCCATTTTGTAGAATATTCTTGTACTTCACATTTACTTGTTCCCATGTTCTAGTGGGTCCCGTTGTGGCTCTGACATATGTAAATATGAAATAAAAAAAAAATACATACTGTAGAAAGTGATTGATAGAAACATCTGACATGGACACCATTTATGCATTTAATTTGTTTGAATTAAATGTTCAAATTGGGCATAACCTTCCATTAAAAGCTCTTGTTCTGCTTGAGAGGAAAACTGGGCGTGTTCTTTAGCCATGCTGAACAGCCAATCACAGCGTTGTTGATCATTGTTTCTACTATCGATACATATCCCCTTTTAAACCAACGCAAGAACGCGCAATGATCTCAGATAACTCAATCCAGCGATACTTATCATAAACAACAGGTGTGTTCGAAGAACCCAATTAGCCGGATCATGATTAGCACGATGATATCATCTTGGATGTGTCTTTTGATCTCGGATGTAATAAGCGAAACTAATACTGATATTTAACGTTTCAAATCTTAGTCAAATATTCGTTTAATGTATTGCTTTCTGATCATTGCAGGTTAATTGTCACGAATCACACAGGAGTCAGATGCAGAATATAACAGGTATCTCTTTATTGAGAACAAGGTAGGCTTACTCGCCGTTTCAAGAGAATTCAGGTATTGTCACAGGGCACGACAGTCAAGAGGATATAATAGACAGATCTTAGCAAAGACAATGCGTTGATAATCTACACCCACCCAAAACAGTCCAATGAGACGGAGCTACCGTCTATAGTCCCGGGACTAGAAGAACAGTCCATGAAAATTACCATGGCAGGGTAGTAAAAAAACTCAAGGTTAGCACAAATCCGAGGCGGAAGCACTCAGGGTAAGACCATGCGTAGATAAGAGAAACCCCTTCCAGGACTCCTCCGACGACTGGGAAGAGAAACTGCCAAGCTCTGTATAAACCGAACTCAGATTCCTCCGGAATGGACGCACCCACGGATTGACTAGGGCCGAAAACGTCTCCGGAAGATCCAGTCAGTGGCAGAGGATGAAGCAGGAGGCAGCGGTCGCTGGGTAACAGTGATGAGAAAACCACACCCGGAAGTGTTCTAGAAGCTGGAGTCAAGACAGGACAGAACACGGTGAACACAAATTAACAATACAAGAGCTTGATAAACCCAAAGGCAAATAACTGGTATAAACTACCAGACATGACTAGGATGGGTCAAAAACTACAAAGGTCTCACAACAGACTAGGGTGAACACACAGTATATAAAGGGAATGAAATTAATGAGGAAAGAGGAAACCAGCCGTGTACAAAGTGAGGGAGAAGAATGACCAGGTGAGGGAAATTAACTAAACTAATGACTAATTAAAGAAACGAGTGGTAATGGGAAAAACATGCAGACTCCGAGCATATGAGAGCTGTCACAACAGCATCACATGCTCGACACGACAATGACAGAAGACAACACAAACAACATAGGGAGTGCTAGACCCGAGACCTGACACTAATATGCCTTGGAAAGCGCCATCCACCGAGTTGTTGGTAGCCATTGTCAAGTGTCCCAGACAGAATCTGGAGTTCATGTTACATCACAAGGAATTCTTAACACTGAGGCCAAATGAATGGTTTCATGGAGAGGTGCACAATACATGCAAAATTGTCTATTAAACAACTTGAAAAGTAGAATGCAAATAACTGACTTGGGCTGCGTTTCCAGATAACGTCTTTTAGCGCGCTACGAAGACTCCAGTTATACCTTTTCTAGGCGTGTTTCCCGAACTATACAAATGGAGATTACTTTGTTTCGTGCCACGTTACCAGGTGCTGTCCATGGCGGTGGTGCTGAATGAACGGATATTGATCGTTCGACAATCAATCATTCACTCTATACAGGGACTGTTCCACTGCGTTATGTGAGGTAGTGGCGTTCTTTTTAAAATAAGCACTTTAGAAATAGTTGAGGTTGCATTTATTTTGACTCATAGGATTAAATGGCCTATTTTAGATTTAAAAGGTATGCAATGAGATAGCCTAGCTTTTGATTATACCTGTGTTTGGGAACCCCTTATTTATATTCTAATAACATATGTTGCTATAGTGTCATTATTTTAATCTATTGGGGAGAACGCGGAACCTGCATAATCAACAGCTACAGCAGGAAAAAATAGCAAAATTTAAAGGAGGCTACCTTTGTCTTGACAAAATTAAACCAACAAGATCAAGAGCTGCTGAAATTGCTGCCGTGGCCGGTTAAATTTATAATTGCAGCATAAATTGTAGCCATGTTTTCACGGATTAAATGCACTAATGCTCTGCGGAGGGGGCCGTCTCTCAGAGTATCGCTGCAGTTTGACTAAACTTTATACCACAATCTTTCACTTTAAATATACTCCAAATTGTTTGCCACTGAAGCACCTTATTAAGATAATATCATTAAAAAGCTCCAGTGTAAAGACAATTATATTATTTGCATGAAAACACGTCAATTTAAGGGAATTTTTAACTTTAGAATTTTATTGGTATAGACTGAGATGTAAAGAAGCTTTTTTTCCCAAAGTGGCCACTAGTCTGGTGATTTTAACAGTGATAAGGTATAGCTAAGAGCGCCCCAGACCAACCTTATGAACGTGTGACTTACAGAAGGAATACTTAACTAAAAATGTTTCAGGAAACACAGGTAAAACTTAAGAACGACGAAGCGAAGAAGGTTTCGGGAAACGCGGCCTTGATTACTTGTAAAACCTATAGAATGTTTTTCATCATGTTTCAGACAATTGATTGCTACCTTCGAGGTTTGCTTAATAAGAAGGGGGAAAATGTGTTCCAGTTAAACCTTGACACTACTCAAGCGATATTACATGATACAAGGGAGCGGATGGCACGGCAAGGACTGCGAAAAGTGGGTTGATACATTTGCCTCTCATCTTAACTAATAGGATGTACAGTGCACATTCAGGATTACTTCTCATACACTTTTTCTACAGGTAAACTTCGACCAATATGATGGGGTCATCGCTGCTGTAAATCGCAACAATGTCCATTGGCAGTTAGTGGTAAGTGAAACAGAGAAAATAATACATTTTACTAATGGACAACTTCATAACAATTACGTTTTAAAAATGACATACAAATTCATACATGTTAAAGTAAAGGTGTTGTCATTGTAGTATCTACATGCAAAAAGCCACAGAATCTTTCTGCTAGACTCTCAAACTACCACTAAGGAACAGGAGGATGCCACAAATGCTTGTGAAAAATTTGGGTAGCTATAGGTTTTACATAACTGCACGTGTCGGTGATGTATGATGTCAATAGTATATTCCTACATTTGATGTTGCTGACCACACCCATATTGAAAGTACTTTCTTAAAACACAGAGATTACTTCAAAATAAGACGCCACGAGTATGGAAAAGAACACTGGGTGGACATCAAGTGGGAACCATGCACAATACCTCATTCATTACAGACAGACAGTCACAGCTGTGGTGTATTTGTAATGATGGTAAAGTGATATGTTTTATACAGAAACATTGTTGTTATCGTTTTGATTATTAAAATGTTTTTATTAATGTTCAATTATGCCTTGTAGATTGCCAAACAGATAGTGTAACACTTTCCACAAATTCCTGACAGCATTACAATAGCAGACAGCAGTGAGATGATGTGCCAATACAGAAATCAAGTGGCCAAACAGATTTTGCAGGAATCAGGTTTGAATGATTTTCCTAGAAAATGTATTTGTCAATTTTTGAAAGAGAGTGCAGATATAAGTGTTGTGCTCATTATACTTTTTGTAGTCTCAAAAACTGATTACTGCTCTATGTGTGGAGTAAAAGAACATCGCCAACAGCAAGACTGCGTTTGGGTATGTGTATGTGTTTTGATGTTTTGTTAATCCTGAAATTGTTCACAGTTGAGTATTTGTGCAGTGTTGTGTAGCATACAAAATTTAAGTAAAACTTTCTATTTTCTCAAGATTCAGTGTGATCGATGCCAGAGGTGGTTTCATGTTGACTGCCTGAGGATAGCCGTGCCACCAGAGGAACAAGCATGGTTTTGCAAGATGTGTGAAGACATTATTTTGACATAAAGCTTTCGACCTTGGCCTACATGTACAAGTATTTAACATGCTAATTTAATGTACTTGAAACACATCAGTACCCACCTTCTAGTTACACCTGGCATATTTTTTTTTTTTTGGTATACAGTATATTTGTACTTGCTTTATTTTTCTTTTGACGTCGACATGCATTAATGACACAAGCCAGAAGACCAGTTTGGTTCAAGTTTGGTTCATGTGGAGTGTAACAAAATGTTTTAATGCATCAGTAAAGACTATATACAGCAAAAAGTTGCACATTGAAGAGTTGTGGTGTCTTTTTTTATGGCAAAACAAAGTGCTTTTTAGGGTAAAACAAACATATGGCCACGTGTTGTTGGTAAATGTGTGTCTTCCTTGAAAAGCTATTAAATCAGATCATGTGTGTAAGAACATTACACACTAAGTATTATTGAGCATCTAAAGAATGTAAATCCCCATTAAAGAGCTGTAATCTGTTCTTTAGGCTCTACATATTATTCTGCAACTTGTTCTGTATCACTACGACAGTCCTTTCAAAGGCTATTGAAGTAAATCTTGTTTCTATGGGAAATCCTATACAAAATGTCAGCACTAGGTGTGGGACATTTGATGCATTTAATTAATAACAAAGAGCTGTAATCTGTTCTTTAGGCTCTGAATATTATTCTGCAACTTGTTCTGTATCACTACGACAGTCCTTTAAAATGCTATTGAAGTAAATCTTGTTTCTATGGGAAACAAGCACTTAAAACAATCCTTGTTAAATGCAAACCAAGAATCTGTATGGTTAACTCGGAGACTTCTCACTAAATGCACCTTCCCTAATATAAATTGAAAGAAAACAGGACGTTGTTTCCTGAACAATAAATTAGAGTACACATTTCAGTAGCTTTTTGTTTTGGTCCAAAATGCGGCAGCTCGAGTTCTTACACGTACAAAAAAGTATGAGCATATTAGCCCGGTTCTGTCAACCTTGCACTGGTTACCTGTAAAGCATCGCATTAATTTTAAAATCTTGCTTATTACCTATAAAGCCTTGCATGGTTTAGCTCCTCACTACTTGAGAGAACTTCTAATGTATTATAGTCCATCACGTGCACTACGCTCTCAGGCGTCAGGTCAGTGGGTTATACCTAGAATTTCAAAATCAAGTGCAGGCGGCAGATCATTTTCCTATCTAGCGCCTAAACTTTGGAACAGTCTTCCCTGCACTGTCCGGGAGGCGGACACACTCTGTCAGTTTAAATCTAGACTAAAGACGCTTCTTTTTAATCTTGCATACACTAGACTATCATAATATATATATTTCAAAGATCTAGGCTGCACTAGTTAGATCAACCGGAACCAGGGACACTTCCAATAACAACTGATGCATTTGTTGCATCAAAGAGTGCAGAACAGTACTCTACTCTCAGCCAGTCTTGTCTCATTGTTCCAAGGTTACCAGAGCGGGCAGGATGCAGTCCAAGGTTACCGGAGCGGGCAGGGCGCAGTCCAAGGTTACCGGAGCGGGCAGGGCGCAATCCATTCCCGACAAATGCTGGACGAAGGACGTGGCGACTCTACAAAACTTCAGTCGCTATTAGATTATTGATGATAATTTTAAATCTAACTTTGTTTTTTATTTTGCCTTGTTGTACAGCACTGTCGAGCTTGTGCAAAGGCTGCAGTTTTTGCCAGAGGGGAACTGGAATCCCCTGGTTAGGCCTGGTTTCCCTCTGAGGTTTTTTTCTCCTCCAATGGAGTTTTGGGTTCCTCGCCACCGTTTGCATACTGTTTTGCACTGTTTGCCTGGCCGAGGGGCTGCTAGAATTTGATAGTCTTATTTAATTAACTCTGCATATAGGAATTTATTGTGTGTCTGATATTTGACCTGTGTTTTGACTTCCATAACCTTTTATGTTTTACTTATAGTCAATGTTTTCTTGTACAGCTGCTTTGTAGCAATGAAAATTGTAAAAAGCGCTATATAAATAAAGCTGACTTGACTTGACTTGTTATGTTTGACAGCGTGTTACAATGCACAGACATGACTAATCGCTCCTCTCGTAAACACTTTCCTTCACAGAATGCCTTGACTTGATCAATCGGTGCCAGTTCGCTCAACCAGAAGACAGGCCAACGTTTGAAGAGATCCTTGACCACGAGTGGTTTAAGCTGAGCTAAAGGTCAAAAGTATCTTATGTTTTTCTGTTCTTCAGTCAGTGATATTAGCAGATCCAGTGGTCTTTCCAGGTAAGGTTTTGTCCTTCAGTTAGTGCAATATGATCTTCTCTAGATGGTGTTTTAGAAAGTTTTGTTAGATTAAGCCTTATGAGTCAACATTTCCTGACCCTCCTGCTTTAACCGGTTTTACTTTTTCACAAATTCAGTTTTCCATTTTCTTTATGCCCACATAAAAATACTTTAGTTTACTATAGCAGGTAAGAATTTTACTCTAGTTTATGAGAATATACTTCAGCATCATTTAGAACTATATGTTAATGGGATTCTTCAGCCAAAAATGAAAATTCTGTCATCGTTTACATTTGATGCGTACAACCAGACCGATTTTTGACAGGTTTTGAGGGCAAAATCTGTCTGGTTGTTAACATTCTTCCAAATATCTTTCTCTGTGTTCATCAGTACAAACACATTTACACAGTTTTGTTCGAAGGAGAGGAAATGATGACAGAATCTTCATTTTTGCGTGAAGCATCACTTTAATTTAAACCATTATGCTTTCTATTTATTTTTCTTTCGTTCTTTTACAACGTCTACTAAAATGTTAGTCTTTTCCTACAACTTGCTAAAAGAAAATATGATATTATTTTAAATAGTATTTTAATCAGAAATATCTTTTAGCGTCTTAAATCGCCGCCCCATACCCTCCTTAACTAGCGTTAGCCTCACGCTGGATGGCTCGCCATAAATGTGTGTGTGTGGTTATTGTGACGCATCATGGGAATGAAAGAGTGCGCTCAATAATTAACACTAAGTATTCAGACACCACTAAAATAGTTGTGCCCTGAAATAGTTTACGATATTAGGAAATAGACGGTTTCAAAGTGACAACATAAACAGACGTTACTGTGCATGTGCGCGTTCATGGACTCGTAGCTTAACTTCCGGTACACATTCATAAATGATAGAATGCCTGTAGATTATTTCTGATAACAAGCAAAAGAAATGCGACCGAACTACAGTTCCCATTCAACGAACATGCAACAAAATTCAACACATCGTTTATTTAATACAATTATTATACAAATCAAATAATAATATCAATGAATATTAACATAAATAAATTATTACATTTCAAACAAAGAGTTAAAGCGCGTGAACACATTAGATTCATCTTTTTAAGATTAACACATAAAAATATCGAATGCAATTAACACGGCATCCGTTTATTTTGTCCTCCATTGTCTAGCGTTACATTATATAATCACGCTCTCATTCATGTGAAGGCCTTTAAACCATTTAAGCGCTATTTGCTTTGACGTTCATTATAGACAGACAGCTTCTAGCTGTGGGATGCGGCTCAGCGCAACATGACAGAGGTCCCGTCTGGTGTATACAGTCACGGGCTAAAGGCAAATGCTTGAATGAACAAAAACCCAAGCTTATGCCAGAAAGGCCATTTTGTGTAGCATTTCCGTGAGCACATAGTTCAACGTGTTAAATCAAATCTCAAATGAATGCAAAGAGTTGTGAAAATGAAAGAGGCATCAGATCTACGCTGAGGTTCTTAAACCTGCTGCTGTGACTCCTGTCATTAATGTCCAAAAGAAAATAGCAATTCAGTGTGTTTTGTAGCTTTAATTCTGTATTTAATTTAGAATTTAGCATTGAAGACTGTAAAGGGTTTGAGAACTTATTTCAATTTCTGTATATTTCCTGCCTGTTAGACATGATTCCCCTAATTATACTGTCCTCCGATGTTAAAAGGCTTTAATTAATGGTAAAATAAAGAACAAATAATCAGTTAAATGGAGACGTCAGTTGCAGTACTAAGATTAGAACGTTGGCTTTCATTCATCAAATGTTGTTAGAGAAATGTGTTGTTTAATCAGATTTCTTTTTATCGATTGACAGCACTAGTTCTATTATTAGACACTAGACAAACACAAACCGAAAGTTAACTGCAGTCCAGGCGCATGCATCCGATGAAACGATCTGTATGGAGATATTTCTGACACAGCCATAATACATGTCTCTGCAGTGATTGGCTAATGGCTAGCCGTGAGTGCGCGATGGTTGAACACTCGTTATCATGATGTAGCGCCGGGTGATTTGGCCAAAAAATCTAATCTCGTTTTTCAGTATGACCGATTCCAGGGATACATATTTTTTGGCCTCTGGGATCACCCACCCACAGAGTCTGTGTAAAATAGAGTAGAATAGACTTAATAAAAATGACACCACGCGCCTTGAGTTTTTAAGTGTGTCACTGAACAGCGTTTTGTAATGTATACAGGAAATCGTGATTAAATCGATGTGGCTATCGCGATATTGAAATCACAAAGGCTGCATTTATGTTTTATGCGCAGCTTGTTCGTGAAGCACTGCTCCGTAATCAGCAGGAAATGCTGCTCCACCTGAAAGCACTGCGTGTTTGAGCCGCTTAAAACGTGTAACACCCCTCAAACATCATCCTTAAAAATAGACTTTATTGTCATGAAAATACCTGAGGAAAAACAGTGATAGGAAGATGGCATTTCCTGGTTATGCGTGTGGTACTTCTTCCATGGAGCATTGGAGTTTCTGTGCGAGAGCGCCCTCTGGCTTTCGCATGCAGCTGCATCTACATTTACATTCATGCATTTGGCAGACAATTTTATCCAAAGCGACTTGCATTGCATTTTTCCTATACATTTGTTTCAACGTATGTGCAATCCCCATGGGATCGAACCCACGACCTTGGCGTTGCTCTTACCACTGAGCTACAGGAAAGCATTTAACCGTATTTCACTGACAAGCTGCGTATTAAACATTGCAGCCAACGGCCAAATCACTTTCAATGAATCGTGCAGCCCTTATAACATTATCTATATACAGAGTCTAAAATAGACCGTTCAGCGGTTTATTGGCTTGAAACTATACAAATGCAACAGGAGGTGTATGCAAATACTTTTATTACATGTAGATTTATTACGCTGTAGGAATGACGTAGATGCGCCATCTAGTGGCTGTGTATGGACTAGCCCGTCAGAATTGGGTAGTTTTGATAGTTTGTTTTTATGTCGCTAAGTGAAAAATTACTTTTTTTGGCAAACAGTTGCCTGTTGTTAATAATGTAACATTTTGATTAGTAACATTAAAATGGGGGGGGGCTTTTTTATCCTTGGCTTATCACATGCCTGGATTCACAGTATGGATTTTGATTTCTTGAAAATGTGTCACTAGTGAACTAAAAAACATACTTACACGAACGTAATTCAAATATATCCTACATGTTCAAACATGATATAAAATAAGATAAAAGCTCAATAATTCTTGGTCAGAGATAGACATCCAATTTTAGAGGAGAACCCAAAGAGTCGAGGCAAATCTAAATTACAGCAGTAATGTCAGTAAAACAATACAAAGCACAGAGACATAACACAAGAAAATAGCAGCAACTTTCAGTCTGTCACCATCATGCACATAGCCGGGGTGGACCATCTTGTTCCTGAAGGGCCGCAGCTCTGCAGAGTTTTGCTCCAACACACCTGGTGTGAATGTTCTAGTATCCTGAAGACCTTGATTAGCTCGAGCAGGTGTGTTTGATAAGGTTTGGAGCTAAACTGTGCAGAGCGGTGGCCCTCCAGGACCAGGTTTGCCCACCCCGACACCTCATGTTAATATCAAACCTGCAGCACCAGCTGCGTCTCGTGCATAAAACACATTCGTACAAGTTCAAAGAAATTTCAGCTCGGGTCTACACTGAAGAGTGGCGTGATGCACCAAAAGACAATAGAAACCATCAAATGTGTCTTTTCACTGATGCGGAGCGATTTAACGCTTGAGACGCTGAGACGCGACTGCAGCAGCTGTTCAGCCATCTTGCATCGAATGTGTTCAGCCATCCTCAATGTGTTGATTCACGTGCACCATCTTGCGGTCTGGTTTCTTTCATGACGTATCAGCTGTTGTCTATCACTGTCAACATGACTGATAACGTTTTGTGAAAATCGCGATATGTCGATTTAAAATAATTATACAATAGAGAAAAGCATGAATTAGAATTAATAAAAAAAAAATCTATACAATTGCCCAGCCCAATCACCAGGCATCATTGGATTGAATAAGTGTACTCAATCATTTCCACAGAGAATTGAAACACCACTAATATGGATGTCCCCTCATATCTAGTACACTTGCTGACAAACATCAGTATTTGTTCGAGTAAAAACAGATGGATATGAGTTTGTCCTGAGCCTTATTCAACATCTGTAGTTAGACTGCGGCTGAATCTGTTTGTTTGTATCGCTGCACTTGCACTCTCTTTAACATTCGTGTATTTTATTCGTAGTATACATTGTTACTTATCACTGTCGTTGCTTACCTATCCTGATATCTCAATAACCCTGTCCTGGTTATTTACTTGAAGATCTTAAACCAAAATTGATAGTTAACTCACCGCTGTCAGCATAGCATTAGCTTGCTGGCTTGCGTTCTGTTTACACTGTTAAATATCATCTCGCCTTCTGGTTGTCTTGTGTGCTAACTGTTTCTCTTTTAAGTGTATTATAATTCATCGATCAACCTTGGTAAGTTGGAATTACTCTTCAAACCCGGTGAGTTATGGCTTCTCCTCTTATTATTGTTACTTGCACCTCATGTCAAATATTTAGCTTAGCCTTCTCTGTCAGCGGCGAGGGCTTTACATGCGATAAATGCAGGGAAATAGCAAGGCTGACAGCGAAGATCTTAGAATTAGAGACTCACACTCTTACTATCCTCAGATAAAGATTGGATGCAAGGACCTTAGAAAACACTTTGGATGCGAGCAACATTAGCGCGCACAGCTCGGTTCCAGTTTAAGATCCCCTGCAGCTGGGAAACTTTCTGAATGTGAGACGGCGTAGTCGCAAGTCAAAACATCACTCAACCGTTCCGATTACAGTCTTGATCAGGTTTGCCCCACTCAGTGACGCACCGACTGAGAAACCTGCTGAAAGTGCCCTAGTTATCGGTGATTCTATTGTTCGTAACGTTAACATAGAGGCACCAGCCACCATAGTCAAATGTTTACCGGGAGCCAGAGCGCCTGACATCAAGTCAAATTTAAATGTGCTGGCTAAGGCTAATCATTAATTCAGTAAGATTGTTATTCACATCGGTAAAAAATGATGTTCGACTCTGTCAATCGGAGATCACGAAAGATAATATTAAAGAGGTGTGTGAGCTCGCAAGCACGATGTCAGACACTGTAATAATCTCTGGCCCCCTCCCTGCTTACCGTGGTGATGAGATACATAGCAGATTATCATCACTAAATGGCTGGTTGTCTGAGTGGTGCCTGCAGAATGATATCGTTTTTATAAATAACTGGAAGAGTTTTGAGGGCAGACCTGTTGAAGAGTGATGGTCTCCACCCCTCCTGGGCTGGAGCTTTTCAACTGTCTAGAAATATGGCACATAGTCTTAATGCTAAAACTTGACTCAGGTCAAAAAGCAGACAGAATGGCATAACCAATGGTTGCCGTCTCACGTCGCAGAACACACATAATGCACAACTAGGGTGGCCATTTCCATAACACCAAAAAGGACACTTTGCGGCATTTAGTGAGGCAAGAATAACTGCATCTGGTGTACTCGCAAATACAATACAATTTTGTCTATTATATTGATGGTATCATGATACAGTGATTCAGAAAGAGCCTACTCTATTCATTACCAGACAATTTGATCTACGACATATCTTGATGTAGACCATGTGTAACAGAAGAGGCAAAAAACTGTTTGTTCACAGTATTTGTATTTATTTCCAGACATTTTGATGTCTGTTTCAAAAACTGACTACTTAGAGTCTTGCAAAGTGCCTGAAAACATAACATTTCTGGACTTCTGCAAATAACATAAATACATAAATAAACAAATAATGAATGCGAGAAAATTAATTAAAACACATTTCAGTTCTTAACAAATAAGTTCACAACAAAGAAGCTCAGGCGACAACAGCACCTCTAGAATCATCATGGCCACCAAGCCCCCATTGCCCCTGGGCTCGTTCATCTCCTGCAGGAGGTCATACACATAAACATATAGTTACACTCCAGCCTTCAAAAATCTGTATTGTTTTAAACCAAATTCATATTCTTAATTCATATAGCCCATTAATAAAATATAAATGCTGCATTAGAGATCTATTTGGCTTAAGAGCTTCATACAGGAAATGAGTGCAACCTATATTTGCTTAATTAAATACAATACACAGCAAACTAACTGCATCAGTTAACTACATTTGTGAACACATAAGACTAGTGTACTCACCAAATAGTTGATTGTCTATCTGCAATACTTCTGCCCTTTCCTGGCTGCATCCAAGAGTTTTTTGTTTCCAAGGAACTTCTTGTACATTGAGGAGGAACTTCTTGAGGAGGAGTCAAGTCGCAGTCGGACGCTCCTGCTTACTTCTCCGCGCTTACTCTGTCGCTTTTATACTTTTATATTTTATCTCCTTTTATCACCTAATTTTAACTTCGGCACAGTGCTCAAACGTATTACTACAAAAATCAGAATTATCTTATTTGACCAGCCTCCAACTGAAAGCTTACATTCCGGGGAAGAGAAAACACAACTGTCTACACTCATAAGGATAAGAGAAAATGCCTTCTCTGGAATCTACTTGCTGCATAAACTGCCACAAACTTTTACAAAGGATTGCAGTTCTTGAAACAAAGTTACTTGTGGGACCACCCAAGTTTGGTTCCAGTATGCTGGAACCAAACTTGCTGGAAGCCCCCAAATATCAACCAAAAAACGACAAGCCCCACGGCCACCAAAGCCTGCGGACCCAGCTCGCCCTCGCCCTCCTCCTGTGAGAGATCTTCGGCCTCTACCACAACGCCAGGGCCCACACCCTCCTCCATCTCCTCGAGGTCAACCAAAAACAACTAATACCAGCTCTAAGTGATATGTGTCGGGTCCCCGCTATGATAACAGTAACTTTATCAAATGTTTACAGAACAAGCGGGAATCCAGTGTGCCTGTATCTTTTTCTATTGCTGTGCTACCACACGACAGAAAGTCTAAGGCCTTCAATAGTCGTAGATCAAACCAGACTAATCTGGTGCCCATTGCACGTCAAACCAAGATTGCTATGGGGGCAAAAAGCAAGACTGTTAAGTTAGCACTTTTAAACATCTGCTCACTTAAAAACAAATCACTTCTAGTCAACGACTTAATAACCACATACAACCTGGATTTTATGTTTCTAAATGAAACCTGGCTAGAAGACAGCTGCAGTGCAACAGTCCTCAATGAAGCATCACCTCCTAACTTTACTTTTATGAGTGTCTGCAGATCAGTTAGGAGAGGTGGGGGAGTAGCTGCTCTTTTTAAAGATGTCTATCAATGTAAGCAAATATCATTTGGAAATTACACGTCTTTTGAATATCTGGGTATTGTGTTAAAAGGTGCTCCTCGCATTTTACTAATCACTATTTACAGGCCTCCAAAATACTCTTCATCCTTTGCTGAGGACTTTATAGAACTGTTATCAACAATTTCCTCAGAGTTTGACTGTTTCTCTATTGCCGGAGATTTTAACATTCACATAGATAATGCAGAAAACAATATGGCAAAATAAATCAAAACTGTTTTAAAAACATTTGACCTGACTCAGCATGTACATGGACCCACACACAATCGTGGACACACTCTAGATTTACTTATCAGTAAGGGTCTAAACATTTAATCTATTGTTATTAAGGATGTAGCACTATCTGATCATTTCTGTATTTTCTTTGATATATTGATCTCTCCTGCCATTGAAGTTAGATCTTTGTCTGTCAAGAAGAGATGCTTAAATGAGAACACTAGTGTACTATTTATGAAGGCCATATATTTAACACCAAGCATATCTGCTGACTCTGTTGATTCTCTCCTTGATTCTTTTAACTCGAAGGTTAAAAGTGTAATTGATGATATTGCCCCTGTGAAAGTCAGGAAGAGTGGTAGACAAAAAGCACCTTGGAGAAACTCAACAGCGGTGCAAAATATGAAAAGACAATGCAGAAAAGCAGAGCGCTTGTGGCGGAAGACAAAACTTGTAGTCCATTATAACATCTACAAAGACACCATCCATGCTTTCAATATGGAACTAGGCAAAGCTAGGGAGACTTTCTTCTCAAATATTATAAACAGCAACTTAAACAACACCCAGACTCTTTTCGCTACTGTAGACAGACTGACAAACCCCCCAAGCCGGATTCCCAGTGAAATGCTCTCAGACAGCAAGTGCAGTGAGTTTGCATCTTTCTTCTCTTATAAAATCAATAATATTAGAAAGGTGATCAGCACATCCTTGAGTAGCGCTGGGGTCGGGCAGATCACACCACAACCTGAGAAAGTAGTTACAATGTCTGATTTTGAAGAAATTGATGGCAGAAATTTGGAAGAAACCGTTCAACACCTTAAAACATCAACCTGCGCCCTTGACGCACTTCCCACATCTTTTTTCAAAAGTGTGTTAAACTGTTTAGAAGCAGATCTCCTAGATGTGGTAAATGCCTCACTTCTCTCTGGAAGTTTCCCAAACTCCCTGAAAACTGCTGTTGTCAAACCCCTCCTGAAAAAGAGCAATCTGGATAAGACCATATTAAACAACTATAGACCGATCTCAAATCTTCCCTTCATAGGTAAGATAATTGAAAAAGTTGTCTTCAACCAGCTGAACAAATTCTTAAGCTCAAACGGATACTTTGACAATTTTCAATCTGGGTTCCGCCCGCATCACAGCACAGAGACAGCGCTCATTAAGATAGTAAACGACATTCGCTTAAGTACTGATTCAGGCAAATTATCCGTGCTGGTCCTACTCGACCTCAGTGCTGCATTTGACACGGTCGATCACAACATACTTATAGACAGGCTGGAAAACTAGGTGGGGCTTTCTGGGATAGTCCTAAAATGGTTCAGGTCATACCTAGAAGCAAGAGGTTATTATGTGAGTATAGGTGACCATAAGTCTGAGTGGACATCCATGACATGCGGAGTCCCCCAAGGCTCAATTCTTGCGCCTCTCCTATTCAACCTGTACATGCTCCCAATGAGCCAAATAATGAGAAATAACCAAATTGCTTACCACAGCTATGCAGACGACACACAGATATACTTAGCCCTAACGATTACAGCCCCATTGACTCCCTGCTCAAATGCATTGATGAAATAAATAGTTGGATGTGCCAAAACTTTCTTCAGTTAAACAAAGACAAAACTGAAGTCATTGCGTTTGGAAATAAAGATGAAGTTCTCAAGGTCAAACAACAAAAAATCAAGTCAGGAATCTCGTTGTGTCTCTAGAGTCAGACCTTAGCTTCAGTAATCATGTCAAAGCAATAACTAAATCAGCATACTATCATCTGAAAGATATTGCAAGAATTAGATGCTTTGTTTCCAGTCAAGACTTAGAGAAACTAGTGCATGCTTTCATCACCAGCAGGGTGGATTATTGTAATGGACTCCTAACTGGCCTCCACAAAAAGACCATAAGACAGATGCAGCTCATACAGAACGCTGCGGCAAGGATTCTGAGCAGAACCAGAAAATATGATCATATCACACCAGTCCTCAGGTCTTTACACTGGCTACCAGTTACATATAGGATAGATTTTAAAGTTTTATTACTGGTATATAAATCGTTCAATGGCCTAGGACCTCAATACATTGCAGATATGCTCATTGAATACAGACCTAAAAGAACACTCAGGTCATTAGGATCGCATCAGCTAGAAATACCAAGAGTTCTCTCCAAGCAAGGAGAGTCTGCATTTAGCTATTATGCCAGCCGCAGCTGGAACCAGCTTCCAGAAGAGATCAGATGTGCTCCCACAGTAGTCACATTCAAATCCAGACTCAAAACACATCTGTTTAACTTTGCATTTAATTAATGTGCCACTGTGCCTCCGACTGTTTGTGCTGTACTTTATTTTATTTATCTATTCTAAACTATATTTTATTTTATTTTTATTCTTAACTGGTTAATTTTTATTTGTCTTATTTCTTCTAAACTATGTTATTTTATTTTTTATTCTTAACTGGTTACTTTTATTTTTCTTATTTCCAAACTGTTTTATCAAATGGATATTTTTAATTTCTTCTATGTAAAGCACTTTGAATGCCATTGTGTATGAAATGTGCTATACAAATAAACTTGCCTTGCCTTGCCTTGCCTACATGTCTGTGCAGGGAAAGGTGAAATTGACACAAACTTGGAGCTCAGCCTTGACGCTGTCCACAACCAGACGATTCCTCTCGTTTCTCCATGCAGATGTCATTATTGAAAAGACTCGTTCTGTGTGTGCATTGCTGCATGGGATGGAGAAAATATAGGCGCTGATCTTCCTGAGATTCACAAGTGGTACGTCTGCGTTGGAAAACAGTTTCAGATATCGCTCCTCACTGTGGCAGCCATACATTTCCGGAGAGGTGAAGGAAGCTTCCACCATGGCATATTCCTCATACAGTCCATCCATATCAATTGATTTCAGATTGCAGGCCTGGACAGAAGCACTGTATTCTTCATATGAAACAGCAGATGTGAGGTCAAGCTTTGCCACTTTGCTATGAAAGCTGTTATCAGAGAAGTCATATCTTTCACTTATGTATTTCTTGGCTCTTTCATAGAAACCAATAAAATCCTCCACACATTTATTGGCCAGGTAAGGGGGTAGCTGCTTGAGTTTGCTGTTTACATTGAAGCCAAAGAACCTTCCTGTCATCCTTCTCTCAAGTTTCTGTTTCAGTTCAGTCATTACCTTAAACACACATGTTATGCTGAACGATTTGGCCTCAAGTGCTTCAATGGTGTCTGAGAACACTTTTAGAATGTGACTGAGGAAAAGAAAATATGTCTCAGCCACTTCAATGCGTTCCTCTCTAAAACATTTCCACAAAAACTGGGAGCATTTCTCTTCACCTTCACTCTGAAAGTAGCTGGTCAGGGGCTTCCAATAATTCAGTATTCTGTCAATAGATGGAAGCAGGGACAACCACCTTGTGACGACATGCCGTAGCAGGTTGCATTCTTCCACTTCCACAAACTCACAGAATTCCTTCAACTGTGCTGTTCTGCTTGCTGACATGCTAAAATGACTGTAAACCTTCAGCACAGCATTTTCAACATCAAAATCCAAGCTGCCGGCTGCATATCTTGTTGCATTGTGTAGGATATGGGCTAAACAGTTTGCAGGAAGCACATCCTTCTGAGCCAGTTTCAATTTCTGATAAACACTGTTGTGTTTTCCATAGTTGACACGGCGTTGTCTGCTGCATATGCAGACATGTTTTTCACATCAAGACCAGACATCTCTAGTTTAGCCAGCAGCTGGTTTGTTATAGCCTCTGAAGTGTCTTTGCTGTCACTATAAAAATCTAACAGTGCATGTTGCACGCCTTCCTCAAAGTGCAAAAATCTCAGTACAATCGGGAAACACTTTGTCGCACCTTTGTTTGATGCATCTGCTGCCACTGAAAAAGGCAGATTGTTTAATTTGATGTAATCTGAATGTATATGTACAGAGTAGGGCGCTAGGACATTCTCACACAAAGCCTTAGCTTTTGTTTTCCCACAGGTCATCCCCTTAGCTGTAGATGAGTCACTAAATATCTCTCTGTCAACTTTTACTCCACAGTCTACACTCCTGTATGACTGGTGATGCTTGACTGCATGATATACTTTGCAAAGCTCTGCAGCAGAGATTTTGTCATCCTTAGGTGATGTTGCCTCTTGAAAAAAAGACCTAAGGGATGACGTACCAGCAGCTCGTCGGTTACCTTGATGTTTTTCAGTGCTGGCATGTCGTTCAGTGGCGGCTTTCCCTTTACTGCTGACGTCCACTTCGCAGCGACATAGTGTGCAAAATCCGTGGAAAGAATCTGCTTTTCGACATAAATTCGTGGTCTTTTCTCCATTCCGGATTAAAGAATGTCTTACGTTTCGGCATGTTAACGTTGTGATATGATGTAGCCAGCACATGGAGGCTTGTTTATGTTTTTAACCAATGAAATGTCAGGTATTTATTTGACACCTCTTTCAGCCAATCATTTGTTTGACCGGAGATTTTACGGCGTCAGACGCTATGCTGCTGCGTCCCAGTAAAGGTTTTAGAGCGCGTTTTTAAAAGCCGATTCAGTGCAACTCCGAAAAGGAGGACAAATGAGTGTCCGGCTTGAGGCTGCGCCGGACAGAGGGCTTAAAATCCGGACTGTCCGGCCAAAAGCCGGACGTATGGCCACCCTACCCTAAATCTTTTTTACTTCTTATGGGAGTCCTGGATTAGCGCTGGTTTAGCGCACACTGCACAAAATAGATGCTGAGAAAACGACCTTTTCCCACTGAATGAAAGCTGTGCACCTTTTATGGACAAAAGGGGTCTGAAATCCGAAATATATTGCCATAGTGACTTAACTGCCGGCATATGCGAAAGCGCAACTGTGTGTGACACGGGAACTGGAATGACAAGGAGCGGTGGCTAATTGTGGCCGTTAATGTTAACATTATGACAGGTTGCCTCAAATAAAACAACGCATGGGAAACGGCTTCGACGTTGGGTGTAGCGAAGTTGAGATAAGCGGGCAGTGGGCCAAACCACTGTGAGGCTGGGGAGGGGAAACTCAACTGTTTCAAAACTTAAACGCTTTCATTGCGTTTGTATTTTTTCTGTTCACACAATTATTTTAGGTATACATAAATATATATTTTTCACAATAGACATTGAGATTAAAAAAAAAGGTGTTTTGGGGGGGACATGTCCTCTGCGTTCCCCCCGGGATTTACGCCCCATGATTTAAACGTAAGCATGTTAGATGTCAATGCATATATTGTTGTCTGTCTGCTGGAGGAGATAGGATTACTGAATTGAGCCACGTATTCCAGCCTCATACGCTTCAGCAGCAGGTTCATTAGACATAGTAATCCAGCGCATCGGGTACACGTCATCATTTTGTTCGAAAAATGTACATTGTTCAACTCTATACAGTGTTGCTCTGACTGATCAGCGCGAGACCTCCACATTACGAGAGCGCCAAAAAACCGTGTTGTGGAGTAGTGTTCTCGCTGCTCCGCAATGACATACACCGGTCGGTTTGCACACCGGCCCATAAATTTAACTCTACCCTTTCAAAATAATACCATTTTCATAAAAAACAAAACAAATAATGCACACAAAAGAGAGACTCTGTCTCAACAACTGCTGTTCACAAGTTTGGCAAACAAACATTAAAAAAAAGATTCCAATTTTTTTTCCCCAAAAATCAGATTTGGGGTGACAGTCTGAACAAAGTCTAAGTTCTACCGAAGGTAGTGCAAACTAACTATAAATGGGGTCAGTTTGTGGGAATTAAGATCAATGGATAAAATCAATGAGTGTTTTTTGTCTTTTAACCAGTACATTTTTGTGTGTGTGTCAATATTATGAAGTATTTTAAGTTTAATAGATGTGTTTTAATTATATAACCATGTGTGCGCTATATAACTATTGAAAAGATGTTTTGTTAAAGTCCCACTTTTATGCCCATTTGACACTACAGTAGCAAAATGTCCACGAAAGCACTATTCTGCCCAGGGGCCAATTAGTAGCAAATTGCCCACCAACCCACTATTCTGCCCAGGGGCCAATTAGTAGCAAATTGCCCACGAAAGCACTATTCTGCCCAGGGGCCAATTAGTAGCAAATTGTCCACGAAACCACTATTCTGCCCAGGTACCAATTAGTAGAAAAGTGCCCACGAAACCACTATTCTGCCCAGTGGCTGGTTAGAAGCCAAGTGTCCACGAACCCACTATTCTGCCCAGTGGCTGGTACGTAGCCAAGTGTCTACAAAACCACTATTTTGCCTAAAAATTGTTAATACCAAGGCCAGTTGACCATAAGCTGACTTATTTGCCCTGCCTTAGTTTACAGCAAAGGAACTTGACCATAAGTCCATTATTGTGCCCAGCATCAGTTTACAGCTAAGCCAGTTGACCATAACCCCACTATTCTGCCCAGGATCAGTTTACAGCAAAGGCAGTTGACCATAAGCCCACTTTTATGCCCATTTGACACTACAGTAGCAAAATGTCCACGAAAGCACTATTCTGCCCAGGGGCCAATTAGTAGCAAATTGCCCACCAACCCACTATTCTGCCCAGGGGCCAATTAGTAGCAAATTGTCCACGAAAGCACTATTCTGCCCAGGGGCCAATTAGTAGCAAATTGTCCACGAAACCACTATTCTGCCCAGGTACCAATTAGTAGAAAAGTGCCCACGAAACCACTATTCTGCCCAGTGGCTGGTTAGAAGCCAAGTGTCTACAAAACCACTATTTTGCCTAAAAATAGTTAATACCAAGGTCAGTTGACCATAAGCTGACTTATTTGCCCTGCCTTAGTTTACAGCTGAGGCAGTTGACCATAAACCCACTATTCTGCCCAGCATCAGTTTACAGCAAAGGCAGTTGACCAGAAGCCCACTATTCCGCCCATCTGCCACTACAGTAGCGATGTGTCCACGAAACCACTATTCTGCCCATTTGCCAATACGTAGCTATGTGTCCACGAAACCACTATTCTGCCCATTTGCCACTACACTTGCTATGTGCCCACGAAACCACTATTTAGCCCAATAGTGAAACTTCATCCCAGAGAGTCGAGAAACGTTTTACGGCGATCGGCATTCCCACGGCAATGCGACGGACACGTTTCCGACTCGGAATTGCGACGACCGCGAACCCATTATATTTTTCAATGGGATAAATCAGAAGTGGGTCCTCCGTATCTCTGCTCCACGGCGGGCCAGGATCTGGAGACGCACGTTCCTGTTCACGCCTGGACCCGCTGCTTCGGGATCCCGAGTTTGGAAAAGATCCGAGCAAGTTGCAAATTTTCGCCGAAAAAACTCCAAGGCATACCCCTTATAGTTTTTTCGCACAAAATTTTCAACTTTCTCAGATCTTATTGAAAAGTGCGTTCCCAGGGGAGTGGGTCGAGGCGTGAACGGGAACGTGCGTCTCGACGCCCTAGACCACCGCGGACCAGAGATACGGAAGTCCCACTTTAGGTCAATCCCATTGTACGATATAATGGTTTCGCGGACATCACAATTCCTCTCCGGAAGTGACCCGCACTCGATCCAGACGTCGCCCCGAGCACCGTAAAACAAGTTTCACCTCGGTGCGCCTTTTGGTTAAGAAGTCCACGAAACCACTATTCTGCCCATTTGCCACTACAGTATAGAATTGTCCACGAAAGCACTATTCTGCCCATTAGCCAATTAGTAGCAAAGTGCCCACGAAAGCACTATTCTGCCCATTAGCCAATACACAGCTATGTGTCCACGAAAGCACTATTCTGCCCAATAGCCAATTAATAGCAAAATGTCCACGAAAGCACTATTCTGCCCATTAGCCAATACACAGCTATGTGTCCACGAAAGCACTATTCTGCCCATTAGCCAATACACAGCTATGTGTCCACGAAAGCATTATTCTGCCCATTAGCCAATACGTTCATTACATTATACATGTACATTATAGGTATCATGTGATTTCTTATGTGCATTGTTAGACTGCATTATATGTATGGTGATTTAAACTTTGTCAACTTTCGGTTAAACATACATTGTTAAATATATTGCTTTATATTATTAGATGTATTCTGTAATTTACAAGGTTGACATTATTCTGAAACAAAAAAGACATAATTGAATAGAGCAGCTAGAGAATTTGGTTTCCATAAATGGTACGTTGATGTTCAATTCCAGGTTGCCGTGGGAACAGGAACGAAGAGGCCTGCTTGGAAGACTCGGGTAGCAAACTTAAGCGATAGTTGTGCAGTCATATAAAAGAGACAATGCATTTAGGAAAATCTCATTTTATTTATAACATGAATGGGTCATCACAAACGTATGCAAACAAACTATGTACAATCATTTTAAAACTACAAATCTACACTATTAACCAATGAACAAAGTATACTATATTTTTAAAACTATTTACACATATAAACACATAACAGAACAGCTCAGAACAAAAAATACTATAAATCCATCAAAAAACTAAAACCCAGGTCTTGGACCTGGCTGATGGTGAAGTTGTGACCTGAAAGAAAAAGGAGAGAGTTAGTAAAATTGCTGACTTTTCTTCCACCATAGAAGCATCGAAAGCACAATAGAACACCTACCCATAGCTTCTCGAATGGCCTCTTCCTCAGAAAGGGAGATGGTGGGAATATCTGTGATAAAACAAAGCATTGGTTTAGTTTTCAGCGTTGGAACAAACTCACTAACAAACTAACTAAGATTACAGTGACGGCTTAATACATACCGAGGTTTTCCATCTTGTCGAGTTCATCCTCACTGAAAAGGAGGGGACTGAAAAAACTACCCTGGCTGGCAGAGGCTGGTATGGGAGTTAAAATGTGTGGCGGGGAGGGCTTAAACGAAGGGGTGGTGGGCACGGCAGGGAAGGCACTGTCGGGAGGGCAGAGGTAAGGGCTAGTGGGCTCAGGTGTAAGAGAGGGGCTGAAGGAAGGGGTGGCAGGCACGGCACTGCCAGGAGGGCTGAGGCTAGGGGTGGTGCACTCAGGAGTGACACACGGACAGCTGGTGGCAGGTGAGGCAGGGGAAGAAGGGAGGGCGGTCGAGCTGTCTGAGCTCACGCTGGGGGTCTCAGGAGCGATGGGGTTTCCTGGAAAAAAAACACGAGTGTCACAGAACACTCCAGATGTATTGTGTCGTGGGACAGCAGTTGAGTAGTCTACACACTTTTAATTGACAACCTAACACCTACCCGCATGGAATGGCAGCTCGTCTATCCTGGTCACCATGGGGATAGCAGGGTTGCTGGCCTTCAGCTTCCGCAACCTATCCATCGTGACCTCTCTGTCCATTTTCTTTAGGAGACGTTTCTTCGTATTGGACTGGAAAAGACAAATTGACAAATAACCTTTTAGAAAACAAAGCACAAAGGAAGCAATGAAATGTGTTTTATGAATGACTTACAGATATGTCTCTATGCGACGATTTATAGTGTTTCTCAAATTGCCGGTAAAAACCTTTGCACAAGGGGCAGGTCTGTGCTCCTAGATAGACCCTGCCCCTTGCCAACTTCTGCCATAGCTGGCGCTCCTCTACATTTTTGATTCCGTGGAACCCACTCAGGTGCTGCTTAAAATTTGTGATGTCCCTGTTGCACATGGGACAGCTAGACTGTGGAACCTGGGGAACAAAGAAACACAAAGTGAGCTTCATGTAATTGGATCATGCACAAGGTTCAAATGAGCTGACATGCATGCAGGGCAGACATCAGATGCAGTCAAAAGACACAAGTTAGAATGCAAACACATGCCATTTAATGTAATACATTGCAGAGCATGATGAGCATATGCAAAAGACACAAATACAGAGGTCACAGGCCAAACTCAGCTCATATGGATACACAGCCTTCCTCAGACGCTGTCAAAAGACACAAGTTAGAATGCAAGCACATGCCATTTAATGTAATACATTGCAGAGCATGATGAGCATATGCAAAAGACATAAATACAGAGGTCACAGGCCAAACTCAGCTCATATGGATACACAGCCTTCCTCAGATGCTGTCAAAGACACAAGTTAGAATGCAAGCACATGCCATTTAATGTAATACATTGCCGAGCATGATGAGCATATGCAAAAGACACAAATACAGAGGTCACAGGCCATACTCAGCTCATATGGATACATGGCCTTCCTCAGATGCTGTTAAAAGACACAAGTTAGAATGCAAACACTTTCTTCTAAAATGTAATACAGTGCTGAGCGTGATGAGCACATGCAAAAGACACAATTACATCGTATTACACAGAGGTCACAGGCCAAACTGAGCTCATATACAAAAAAGACCTTCCTCGTCTGCAGTTTAAGACACTTATGAGAATGCAAACACTTTCTTCTTAAATGTAATACATTGCAGAGCGTGATGAGCACATGCAAAAGACACAAATACTTTACATTGCACACTGGGCTACAAGTTTTTCTGAATTAAGAGACATTTACATGGAAATTACATTTAAAAGAGAGCAAAGTTATACTCACATGCGGCATGCTTGCTAGGCTGGATAAAACCATGTGCTTTCACTGAGAAGTGTGATGTCTGCTGAAGGCCATTTATTTACAAACATCTTGCTCTGACACACCCTCACTAACTCACCTGAGCTTCAAAGGAAAGACCACATAGAAAACTGCACTAAATGCCTTATAAATTACATTTTTGGATACTTATACAGCTACGTTATGCATCGATGATTCCTATTGATGCCCTTTATGAACAAATGCTTAGTTAAAATGATTTTACATAGTGTACAGCATCTGAGGAAGGCCCTTTATGGATGCGAGTTCATTTTGGCCTGTGACCTCTGCAGAATGCAATGCATTTTGGCCTTTTGCATACATTTACCACAGTCTACACTATAATACATTAAAGAGCACGTGTTTGCATTGTCATTAGTGTCTTTTTACAGCATCTGAGCAAGGCCCTTTATGGATGCGAGTTCATTTTGGCCTGTGACCTCTGCAGAATGCAATGCATTTTGGCCTTTTGCATACATTTACCACAGTCTACACTATAATACATTAAAGAGCACGTGTTTGCATTGTCATTAGTGTCTTTTTACAGCATCTGAGCAAGGCCCTTTATGGATGTGAGCTCATTTTGGCCTGTGACCTCTGCAGAATGCAATGCATTTTGGCCTTTTGCATACATTTACCACAGTCTACACTATAATACATTAAAGAGCACGTGTTTGCATTGTCATTAGTGTCTTTTTACAGCATCTGAGCAAGGCCCTTTATGGATGTGAGCTCATTTTGGCCTGTGACCTCTGCAGAATGCAATGCATTTTGGCCTTTTGCATACATTTACCACAGTCTACACTATAATACATTAAAGAGCACGTGTTTGCATTGTCATTAGTGTCTTTTTACAGCATCTGAGGAAGGCCCTTTATGGATGCGAGTTCATTTTGGCCTGTGACCTCTGCAGAATGCAATGCATTTTGGCCTTTTGCATACATTTACCACAGTCTACACTATAATACATTAAAGAGCACGTGTTTGCATTGTCATTAGTGTCTTTTTACAGCATCTGAGCAAGGCCCTTTATGGATGTGAACTCATTTTGGCCTGTGACCTCTGCACAATGCAATGCATTTTGGCCTTTTGCATACATTTACCACATTCTACACTATTATACATTCACTAATATGTGACTGTATGTATTCTTAGCTCTTTTTTGTACAGAGTATGAATGTTATAGCATCTGACGCAGGCCGTGTATGCACATTATGCTTAGGTGAAACAGATTACAAAGTCTTTTGTCACTTTTCATCTTCTGTGTAAGTTATTGTAGCAGTATTGTCATGCAATGTAGAGTAGATTTCTTATTTCTAAGTTATTTTATCATCAAGTTACAGGTAAGTGGAGCAGTTAAGAGTAGATTTCTTATTTCTAAGTGATTTTATCATCAAGTTACAGGTAAGTGGAGCAGTTAAGAGTAGATTTCTTATTTCTAAGTTATTTTATCATCAAGTTACAGGTAAGTGGAGCAGTTAAGAGTAGATTTCTTATTTCTAAGTGATTTTATCATCAAGTTACAGGTAAGTGGAGCAGTTAAGAGTAGATTTCTTATTTCTAAGTTATTTTATCATCAAGTTATTGTAGCTTAAGTTATTGGTTAATCCCATTTAAGTTGAACAGCTGCAAGTTACTTTAAGTTAACCTTAAGTGAATATTTTGGAGAATCAAGTGAGTCAGAGGCAAATGGACATTTAAAACTCAGTGTAAAATTTATTATAACAAACATGACAATCAAACTATTTACAGAACAGAACATCAATGAACATTAAAAAACAGCAACAAGGGAAAAACAAGGGTGGGTGTGAGGTGAAGGGTCTCTGGGAAGGCCGGGAACAAAAACAATAAAGAACGGGACGGAACAAGTGGAGGTGGGAGGGGTGGTGACAGTGGGCTGGGAGGGGTGGTGTAAGTGGGGCAAAAGGGGCATACGAGGAGGCGAGAACAGGGGCGCAGGGTGGCAGCTCAGGCATGCGATCAGGCGCTGGAGGGGCGATCGTCGGGGTGTCGGCGGACAGGAGACTCTGCTGGGGTCCACCTCCCTTTCAGTGGCGTCAACATAATGGCGAGCTTCCTCATGTGCTGGGACGACGATGGCTCCCCTTCGGACGAGCTCTACGTGAAAAAAGAGAGACAGAGGTTAGCAACAGGCAGGAGGCAAAATTTGCAACAGACATGATGACTGTGACAGGAGACAAACCTACCTCCTCCAACTCTAAAGCCGACACGCCCGACTCCTGGTATTCAGGCTCGGCTTCGTCCTCGCTGGTGCTCTTAGAAGTGAGGGAAGACGCATCGTCGTCATTTCGCTTACGTTTCTTGCAAGGCTTCTTGGTGACCTTGCTCGCCAGCAGACTTTTCCCCTTTGTCACATCAGCACCCTCCGTCACGTCGGCACCCTCCAGCACCTTTTCGAAGAGCTGCCGGTGTTCCCACGCCTCTTTGCTGGTGAGGTTGCAGGCATAGAACTTGTCTGCCGTCCTCGTGTCATGGCACATAAAGCGAGAGACCTTCGACCTCTCCTCCACGCTCCCACTGTTCCTTGCCTGTAGAGAGAAGAAAAGAGGATTATAGACACAATAACCACACAGAAACAGAAAAAAGCTCAAACATAGTGGGAACCGCAACTTACGTGGGTGGCAATAGCAGATCGGAGGTCGGTGAAAGTCGGAAGCCCCTTCGCCGTCTTGGGAAGCCCCATCTCCGCCCAAGCCGCCTGAAAATAGTTGTTGAGGTTTTTGCACGGATTCGGGGTCGATGTAAAAAAAAAAAAACTTTGCCTCCTTCCCGCCAACCAAATCGTCCTTCAAGCTAAGGAACCGCTCGAACCACTTGAACTCCTCCGTGGAGAGGGCGACCTGGGCGGGTCCGAACGCCTGATTCGTCTTGTGCATGTTCACCTGTGACACAAAATGCAAGAAAACGTGTGTCAGAATTGATTCGAGAGGAGACGTGGCATGAGAAGAGACACACACACACACACACACACACAGAGAGTAGATCACTTACATTAATCAGGTAAGTAGTTGGAGTCTTAGTAGCGTTCCTGACCTCGTCTATGGTCATGTTCTGGAACACCCCACAGCGGTGACCATAGATAGAGGCCAGGAACGCAGTGACAAACCCATACAGTCTAAACTGTGTCTTTTGTTTTTTGTCCAACTCCAGTTCCTCTGTGGAAACACACAAAAACAGCACCGTTAGTAAAGGTTAGTGAACTGTAACTAACAGCTAAGGACATCGACTTACCGAGAATCTTGGGGATGGTCTTCTTGGCCTCCTCCCTGCACTTCTCCAAGAGGGTCTTGGAGATGAGGTGCCCGTCTTTGGCCCGTTTCACGGCCATCTGGTGCAATGTGACCGGGCGCTTCATGCACCGCAGCATCATCCTCACCTCCCTTCTGATGGCAAACAAGACCCTCTTGGAGAGGCGGCAGTTCGGAGGGGGTGTGGCGGCCAAGTAATCAAGAAACTGCGCGACATTCTTAAGGTAGTGGTTGATCGTGGTGTCTTTTATCGCCATTATCTTAAGTTTCTTGACCCACCTGCAGACAGAGAAACAAAGAGACAGACAAACGGTCAGTCGGCAATCGTGAAACACTGTTTTGTCACACAAAAAACGTGTGCAACTGGACTCACCTACGCATCCTCTCGGTGTTATTGAGGAACTCCAGGGTCTGGAGCTTGCCCCCTCCTTCGGCCATGTACGCAATAAATTTCTTAATACGGTAGACCTTGCTGGCAACGTTATCGCGCAGCTTCGGGGTGGGGTCCGGACCCTCTTGGTGCGCTGCGTATTGCTCCATCAGTTGATCTGGAAAGAGAAACAACAAAAAAGAGACAGGTTAACTCAAAGCAGACACAAAACAGCACGTAACTTTCAAGGGGCCACAGGGGCAAAGTCAAACTCACTCAAAATGCCGACATGGTCCGGGAACTGGGGGTGGCTCGGCTCTGCCGCCAGCTGGGAGGAGGAGGAACATGGAATTCCAGCGTCAGGCTGCACTGGAGAGGGCTGCGGCACATCCTCTTCCTCCTCATCCTCTTCACCGACCAGCAAGGAGGAGAGGACCTTCCTGGCAGCCTTCCTCACGTCCGAAGGCCTCCTCTGCGTGCGCCGCTGCACAATGCGGAAGCGCCGGGAAACCTCCTTGAGCGAGGCCATCAGAGTGTCCACCTGGGAGTTGAGGTCGGCCACCTGTTTCCTAGCGAGGACACAAGCTCCATTTCCGCAAACTGCCTCCTCCGGTGCCTCCTCCTCCTCCGCAGAACACTCAGGGGAATGCTGTTCCTCCTCCACCAGGTCCAGGCTGGACACCATGGGCACCCTCGGGTCTGAGGCCCGCAGAGCAGCCAAATCGGACAGGATGTGCATCCTTTTACGCTTAGACATTAGCTCCCCACGAGCTGCCACCGTTAGCTCAGTGTGCGCCTTCAAGTGCCGGTCCAGCCGGACCGACTCCTTGTTGCAGCCCAGAACAGGGCAACGTCCCTCCCGGACGCTGACCCTGCCGGACTGCAGCGCCAGGAGCAGCTTCCTCTCCTGCAGGTTTTTTACCTCGTGGGTCACCCTGAGATGTTGGCTCAGCTGGCTGTATTCCCTAGTACAGATCGGGCAGCTTTCGACAGGCATGATGCAATCCGGATGACGTCAACAGTTGAAAATGGGTAGTGGGAATGAGGCCTTTCTGGTGGCCTCGGGCATTATAAGCCTACGGAGCAAGGGATGTGCCTGACGTTTGTGGACTGTGTGCAATTTCATTGTCGTTTGTGGCCTACTCACCTCCGAAATTTCTAGACTACGCGCAATTTCCTTGTCCAGTAATGTCGGTGGTGAGTAGGCCACAAACGACAACGCGCAATTTCCTTGACGTATGTGGCCTACTCACCTCCGACATTTGTGGACTACGCGCAATTTCCTCGTCGTTTGTGACCTTCTGACCTCCGACATTTGTGGACTACGCGCAATTTCCTCGTCGATTGTGGACTGCCCACGTGCAATCGGAAAGAATGGCCATTGAAATGAATGGGCTTCCATTGAGTAGGCCACAAAAAGTATTAATGGGAATAAACTGCATGTGGGATCGTCGCTGTAAGACCCCAGAAGACCCCAGGGTCGCAAAAACGCACACGTCGGTGCGACTCAGTCCCCCCGTCGACATGCGTAAATCTCGGGCGCATGCGACCAAAGCACAACATGCGACACCTCTAAATGCTTCCCATTCACACTTAGTCATTTTACCACTTCAGATCATTATTCAAGAGTCTGTTCAATGACCTATTGACCTTTAACGCATTCACAACTGCACGGGACATTGTCTGTCGCATGTCGGGACAGTGACGCTACACATATGTCGAGTTCGGGCCGAAAGAATGCTGCGTAGCCACGCGGGGAGCCTCCCACGTGCAATCAAACAGAGTGACCATTGAAATGAATGGGCTTCCGTTGAGTAGGCCACAAAAAGTATTAATGGGAATAAACTGCATGTGGGTAGTGGGTCAGTGGGCGTTATAGAAGAAGGGAGGGTGGCGAGCTGTCTGAGCTGAAGCTGGGGGTAAGGGTCTCAGGAGCGATGGGGTTTCCTGGAAAAAAACACGAGTGTCACAGAACACTTCAGATGTATTATGTCATGGGACAGCAGTCGAGTAGTCTACAGACTTTTAATTGACAACCTAACACCTACCTGCATGGAATGGCAGCTCATCCATCCTGGTTACCATGGGGATGGCAGGGTTGCTGGCCTTCAGCTGCTGCAACTTCTCCATTGTGACCTCTTTCTCCATTTTTTTAATGAGACGTTTCTTCGTATTGGACTGGAAAAGACAAATTGACAAATAACCTTTTAGAAAACAAAGCACAAAGGAAGCAATGAAATGTGTTTTATGAATGACTTACAGATGTGTCTCTATGTGACGCTTTGAAGTGTTTTTTCAAACTGTTTAAAGAACCTTTGCACAAGGGGCAGGTCTGTCCTCCCAGATAGACACTGCCCCTTGCCAACTTCTGCCATAGCTGGCGCTCCTGTACATTTCGGATTCCATGGAATCCACTCAGGTGCTGCTTAAAATTTGTGATGTCCCTGTTGCACAGGGGACAGTTAGACTGTGGAACCTGAAAAAAACAAAAACAAAGTGAGTTTCATGTAATTCGATCATGCACAAGGTTCAAATGAGCTGACATGCATGCAGGGCAAACATCAGATGCTGTAAAAAGACACAAGTTAGAATGCAAACACATGCCATTGAATGTAATACATTGCAGAGCATGATGAGCACATGCTAAAGACACAATTACATCGTATTGCACAGAGGTCAAAGGCCAAACTGAGCTCATATACAAAAAAGGCCTTCATCGTCTGCAGTTTAAGACACTTATGAGAATGCAAACTAGGGCTGTGCAATTAATCGCAATCGCAAAAAAATTGCGATTTGAGCACATGCGATTTCTAAATCGCACAAAGCTGCGATTTTATTAATGAATTTATAACTCCGACTCAAACTAAAACTGTGTTGTGCGCATGTTTAAGATGTTAACCAACCAGAGCTCACTATGCGAACTGCGCAAAATACGAAAAAAGCTGAGAGGGACAAGAACAGAATAGGCGAACGGGAGGCATCGATATAAAAAATGGATGCAGGTCAGAATAAAAATGATTTGCTGCCAAAAAGAAATTCAACATCAGTCGTATGGGAGTATTTTGGATTTAGGAGAGAAGATGTGTCAGAGAGCAAGGTAATCTGCAAGACCTGTGAAATGATTATTGCAACGAAACGGGGCAATACAACAAACCTGTTCCAACACTTAAAACAGCGGCATAAAAAACTATATGATCAATGCATGTCAACAAAGTCCGTCGAACCTAACAAAAGCACACAACAAAGCCAGGCTGAACAGGTATCCATCGTCGAAGCATTTGCAGGCGTAACGCCTTATGAGAAAGGCTCAAAACGCCATAAAGAAATTACCGAAGCGATCAGCTATCACATTTGCAAAGACATGATGCCTGCGTACATCGTCAGTAAAGATGGCTTCCGAAGATTAATACAAACACTCGACAAAAGATACCAGCTGCCCTCGCGCACTCATTTCACACGAGTTGTTATTCCTGAAATGTATGAGAAATGTAAGGCAGGCGTTGAATGCGAACTTAAGCAGGTAAAATACTATGCCACGACCACAGATATGTGGTCCAGCAGAACGATGGAGCCGTATATGAGCTTAACGGTGCATTATATTAATGACAACTTTGAAATGAAGAGTCGATGCTTGCAAACAGCATACTTTCCAGAAGATCACACTGGAGAAAATATGTCTCGAGGTTTAAAAGATGCTTTAGCATCATGGGGACTTGCTGAAGAGCAACAAGTGTCTGTCACCACAGACAATGGATCTAATATAGTGAAGGCTGTCACGTTGAACAACTGGACACGATTGCAGTGCTTCGGACACAGACTACATTTGGCAATTGGTAAGTTAGACTTTATTATACATTGTATATTTATTATACTTTACATATTAAACTTTGTACGGCACACTTTTTATTAAAAATCTAATTGTGCAAAGCTTTTTAAATATAAATGTATCATTTTTTTACTAATTGTACTACTGTAGTATTTTACCATATTGTTCATTAAATAATGTTAACAGTGAGAGTTTGATTTAAACAATGTATTAATAAATGCTAAAATTATTATGAACTAACAATATAAATTCTGTATTAGTATTGTTAATTGTTAGTTCATTCTAGCTAATGCATTTACTATTTGTTAACAAAATGCACTTTTTATTGTATAGTGTTATACTTGAGTTTTATATTTAAATGCATGAAATACTTACAATTCAACACGTTTTCATCATGTTTTTTTTCTTCCTTTTTTTAGAAAATGCAATTAAGGATGAACCTCGCATTTCCAGAGCTAACGGCTTGTGCAAAAAGATTGTGGGACATTTTTCCCACAGTTGGAAGAAGAAGAAGATGTTAGCCGAAGCCCAGGAAGAACTTCAGCTTCCCCAACATGCCCTCATAACATCATGCCCGACAAGATGGGGGTCAATGCAACAAATGATAGACAGGGTTTTGGAGCAACAGAGGGCATTGTCTCAGGTCCTTTCATCTGACCGTAAAACAAGACACCTAGTACCACAATGGCAAGACACAGATGTTCTAGAATCTGTAAGTAAGGCTTTGAGTTCACTTCAGGAGTTCACGGATGCCCTTTCTGGTGAAAACTATATCAGTGTTTCCTATGTGAAACCTGTACTTCATCTGTTGAACACAAAGATTCTTGCAGTGGATGATGAAGATACTGACCTGACCAAGACTATAAAATCAAAGATTCTTAACTACATCAACAAACATTATGGGGAAGAAACTACCCAAGAGCTTCTGGATATAGCAACATTTTTGGATCCAAGATTCAAAACCAGCTACACTGATGAAGATAAACTTCAAAACATTAAGGCCAGGGTCATGTCTGATATGGAAGTGAGTTCACACCAGGTGAGTAAATTTATGTAAACTGGATGAAACTGTCATCTCTTAATATCAAAACTCTTGTATATGGCTTTTTGATCTTCTCTTCCTGTTCTGTATGTCAAAGGATACATCTGAATCTGCGAGTTGCACAAGCAAAGAGAATCCTGACATCAATCTACCTCCACCAGGCAAAAAAACAAGGAAGTCCTTAGGAAGCTTCTTCAAAACGAAATCAGCCATGCCAGCAGCTCTGCAACTTGAAGAAGCCATAGCATCTGAGCTAAACAGCTACCTGCTTTCTCCATCCATTGACAGTGAGGAAGATCCTCTGAAATGGTGGAGACTCCATCAGATACATTTTCCAAGAATGAGCAGGGTTGCAAAAAAGTATCTTTGTGTTCCGGCCACCAGCTCACCTTCAGAGAGAGTGTTTAGTACTGGGGGTAATGTGGTGACATGTCACCGTTCATGCTTAAAACCAGAAATGGTGAACATGCTGGTTTTTCTCGCAAAAAACCTTTAAGAAAGCAATAAATTTTTTGGTTCTGTTAGTTTGTTTATTGCTATGACAGGAGTTTAGGTTAGTTCATCTTAATTTATTTTATGTTGTCTGTTTTATGACCTAATTTATTAGTTTTGTTTATCAAGCAGTTAATACTGTACAGTATGTTATTTCATTGTGAAATGTGTAGAGTGAAAAACTATTTTAAAGTTTATTTTTGGAATTTAGGTAAGTTAACCAGAATTTATTTTCTGTTGTCTGTTTTAAAGACATTTATTTAAAGCTGTATTACTGTTAATACTATGTTATTCCATTGTGGAATGTTTTGTTATGCACTTCTGGTGCACTGAGTACATATAGAATGTTACATGCTTGAAAAAGTAAAATAATTACCAAAATCGCAAATAAAATCGCAATTGCAATATTCCTTATAAAAATCGCAATGTGATTATTTCGTCCATATTGCACAGCCCTAATGCAAACACTTTCGTTTTAAATGTAATACATTGCAGAGCGTGATGAGCACATGCAATAGACACAAATACTTTGCATTGTACACTGGGCTACAAGTTTTGCTGAATTAAGAGACATTTACATGGAAATTACATTTAAAAGAGAGCAAAGTTATACTCACATGCGGCATGCTTGCTAGGCTGGATAAAACCATGTGCTTTCACTGAAAACTATGATGGCTGATCGAGGCGGTTTATTTACAAACATCTTGCTCTGACACACCCTCACTAACTCACCTGAGCTTCAAAGGAAATTCATTCATGCACACAGACAACTACATTAAATTCCTTTTAAATGACATTTCTGGATACTTATACATCACATTATGCATCAATGATTCTTATTTATGCCCTTTATGAACAAAATGCTTTGTTAAAATGATTTTACATAGTTTACAGCATGTGAGGAAGGCCCTTCATGGATGCGAGTTCATTTTGGCCTGTGACCTCTGCAGAATGCAATGCATTTTGGCCTTTTGCATAAATGTACCACATTCTACACTATAATACATTGATTAATATGTGACTGTTGCAGGTCCCGATTTCAGAGACCCAGCAGCCAGATTACTGTAACCTGTAAAACAGGAATAAAGTCAAAAGCTCCTCAATCAGTACAAACAGCTATTTTAAAAGCATTAATGACAATCTTTGCCTGCGTTACCAACACTATCACTCAAATGTCACCAATCATCAAAATAAACATCACATTTCTGACACTTTGTCTCATTTTCAGCTAATGACCTAATACTGAACAGACATCATGTTATTTCCAAACACAAAGTGAATATATATGAACTGTGATCAGATATGATCAACTGTTAACATGAGCATTTAAAATATACTTGCTTCTTAAAAAGAATGTGAAATGCAAATCACTCTCTTCTCCCAAGAATACTACTTTTGTAATGGATCACCACAAATCCAGCCATTTTCATGCTTTCATTACATGCTTCCTTCAGCTCGTGGTCACGTGACCACAAAGCGCGCCAAATGCGACCACACAGTGAACTAACTATAAAGACAATTAACACTATGAATTGACCCAATAACATGAACAATCAAACAACTTTATGACCTAAAAACACGTAATACAAAATAACATTCGGATTTAATGATTCACAGATTGCATCACTATTTACACTTTATATTCAGCATACACTGTAATAATGCAGCCACAGTACTTTGATATAAATTTCGCTGGTAATCTCAGTTTTTACCTGTAAAACAGGAATAAAGTCAGAAGAGACGGGAGAGTCGCATCTGTTCTTTCACAGCTCCTCTGTTGATCTGAGGACGCATGCGCAGTTTGTTGTTCTTCTCGCGACTCTCAGATCAGACTGTCAAAATAAGAGTCCCTTATTTTCCCTTCCATGTCGCTCAATTAACAATAGATGTTTGAACATAAACGCTGCATAAAGAAATGAAGTGGTGAATAAACTTAAAACAATACAAAATAAGACAATTAAAAAAAAGAAAAACCCCAACCAATTACTATATATTTTTTTTTTTTACACCACCCCCACATAACATTAGGGCAAAAAGAAAAAAAAATTTTTTTGTCTTTTTTCTTTTTTGTGTAAATTTTTACAGTATTTTTTTTTAAACATTGAAAAAAAAATAAAAAAAAATATCTTTTACAGATAAAGTGATTTTTTAAGCACTATTTCTAGAATCAGCTGGAGACAGGTAAGAGTAGATTTCTTATTTCTAAGTTGTTTTATCATTTAGTTATTTAGCATCATCTGTGGTTAATCCCATTTAAATTGAACTAACTGCAAGTTACTTTAAGTTAACCTTAAGTGAATATTTTGGCCTACTCGTTAAATTAAGCAACTTTAGCCAGCACCATAGGAGAATCAAGTAGGTCAGAGGCAAATGGACATTTAAAACTCAAAGTGCATCATTTATTTGAACAAACAGGGCAATCAAACTATTTACAGAACATGAATGAACAAAAAACAGCAACAAGGGAAAAAAAAGGTGTGTGTGAGGTGAAGGGTCTCTGGGAAGGTCAGAAACAAAAACAATGAAGAACAGGGACGGAACAAGTGGAGGTGGGAGGGGTGGTGTAGTTGAGGAACGGTGGGGTAGGGCAACAGGGGCAGGCGAGGAACCAAGAACAATGCAGCAGGGTGGCAGCTCAGGCACGCGATCAGGCGCTGGAGGGGCGATCGTCAGGGTGTCGCGGACCAGAGACTCCGCTGGGGACCACCTCACTTTCAGTGGCGTCAACACAATGGCCACCTTCCTGAAGGGCTGGGTTGAGGATGGCTCCCTTTCAGACGAGCTCTACGTGAAAAAAGAGAAACAGAGGTTAGCAATGGGCAGGAGGCAAAATTTGCCAGAGACACGATGACTGTGAGAGGAGACAAACCTACCTCATCCAACTCCAGATCGGACACGCCCGACTCCTGATATTCAGGCTCGTCCTCGCTGGTGCTTTTCGAGGTGAGGGAAGATGCATCTTCGTCGTTGCGCTTCCTTTTGCAAGGCCTCTTGGCGACCTTGCACTCCGGATCCTCCCCCCCCCCCCCCCCCCCCCCCCCCCCACCCCCCCCCCGCCCCCCCCCCCCCCCCCGCCCCCTGGGAGCGGGGGAGGAAAAATGTTACCCCCCCCCCCCGCCCCCGCACCGCAACACCCCCCCCCCCCCCCCCCCCCCCCCACCCCCCCCCCCCCTTTCGCCTATAGAGAGAAAAAAAAAAAAAAAAAACAAAAACACCACACAAAAACAAAAAAAAACAAAAAAAAAACGGCCCCCCCCCCGCGGGGGGGGGGGCCGCCCCCCCCGGAGCGAAGGTAGGAAAAAGCCCCTAGGTTTTTGAAGGACCCCCCACCCCCCCCCCACCCCCCCGAAAAAAATAAATTAATTTCTTGCAAGAATTCGGGGGCGATGTGAAGAAAAAAAATTTTGCATCCGTCCCCCCCACCAATTCGTCCTTCATTTTCAGGAACCGCTCAAACCACTTAAACTCCTCCGTGGAGAGTGCGACTTGGGCGGGTCCGAAGGCCTGATTGGTCTTGTGCATGTTGACCTGCGAAACAAAATGCAAGAAAACGTGTGTCAGAATTGAGTCGAGATGAGTCGACCCTCTTGGACAGGCGGCAGTTCGGAGGGGGTGTGGCGGCCACGTAGTCCAGAATCTGGGCTACATTTTTTAGGTAATGGTTGATGGTCGTGTCCTTTATTTCCATCACCTTCAATTTCTTCACCCACCTGCAGACAGACAAACAAAGAGACAGACAAACGGTCAGTCGGCAATCGCGAAACACTGTTTTGTCACAAAAAACCTGTGCAACTGGACTCACCTACGCATCCTCTCGGTGTCATTTAAGAACTCCAGGGTCTTGAGCTTGTCCCCTCCCTAGTCCATATAATCGATACATTTTTTTATTCTGTAGACTTTGCTAGCCACGTTACCGCGCAGCTTCGGGGTGGGGTCCGGACCCTCTTGGTGTGCACTATATTGCTCCATCAGTTGATCTGGAAAGAGAAACAACAAAAAAGAGACAGGTTAACTCAAAGACACACAAAACAGCACGTAACTTTCAAGGGGCCACAGGGGCAAAGTCAAACTCACTCAAAATAGCGACATGGTCCGGGAAATGGGGGTGGCTCGGCCCTGCCGACAGCTGGGAGGAGGAGGAACATGGAATTGCAGCGTCAAAGGCTGGCTGCACTGGAGAGGGCGGCACTTCGTCTTCCTCCTCATCGTCTTCATCGACCACCAAGGAGGAGAGGACCTTCTTGGCAGCCTTCCTCACTTCCGAAGGCCTCTTTTGCGTGCACCTCGGCAAAATGCGGGAGCGCCGGGAAATTTCCTTAAGTGAAGACATGAGAGTGTCCACCTGGCAGTTTAGCTCGGCCACCTGTTTCTTTGCAAGGACACAAGCTTCATTCATGCAAACTTGCTCCTCCGGCTCCTCCTCCTCCTCTGCAGAACACTCTGGGGAATTCCGTTCCTCCTCCAGCAGGTCCAGGCTGGACGCCATGGGCACCTCCGGGTCTGAGGCCCGCAGAGCAGCCAAATCAGCCAGGATGTGCATCCTCTTCTGCTTTGACACCAGGTCCCTATGAGCTGCCACTGTAAGCTCAATGTGTGTCTTCAGGTGGCGGTCCAGCCGTACCAACTCCTTGTTACAGCCCAGGACAGTAACTTTTTGACCTTGTGGGTCACCCTAAGATGCTGGTTTAGCTGGCTATATTCCATGCTACAAATCGGGCACGTCTCAATAGGCATGATGCTACGAAGATGATGACAACTAGGAAAGACGGGAAGTGGGAATTAGGCCTTTCTGGTGGCCTCGGGCATTATAACCCTAGGGGGCGAGGTATTTGCTTGACGTTTGTGGACTACGTGCAATTTCCTTGTCGTTTGTGGCCTACTTACCGCCGACATATCTGGACAAAGCGCAATTTCCTTGACGTATATGGCCTACTCACCTCAGACATTTCTGGACTACGCGCAATTTCCTCGTCGTTTGGGCCGAAAGAACAAAGCAAAGCCACGTGGGGGACAGCCCACGTGCAATCGGAAATTCCTCAAAAAGAGCAATGGAAATAAAGAGCTTGTGGGTTCTTAGTAGGAAAGTCGTGCGAAGCCGATTTTTTTACTCACTGTCTACACAAGCTGTTTAGCCTGCGCGTGCGTGCTAGGGTTAAGATTAGGGTTTGCGACTTGGTACGGGGACGCTCCCGATGCGCGTGCATTCGGCGTGCCAACGAGACCGGGACGCATGACGAAAGGTAGCATTACAGAACCGAGCGACCTTATGGAGCCGCATGGGTGAAGGCTTGCATCGCATTTATCCCAGTACGTCTTCGCGGACATGTCGGTTGTCTTAGGTCTTTACAACCCCTAAACGTTGTCGTAGGATGACGGCGTCGCAGGAGCTTCCGTCAGGGCCGCCGATGACAAACATACTTGAAAATCGATGCGATCAAAGCATGTCCACGAAGCCGCTACTCCAACGCATGTCCGTAAATTGTAGGCGGGTTTTTCGCAGGAAGGTTCCGCAGCCCCCCAAACCGCAACCTGTGACTCGTCCGGAGCCCCAGAGCGACATATCCACAATGCATGCAGAAAATGCGAAGAGAATGCGCTTGAGACAAAAGCAATCGAATTTCTCTTTGCAGTCATCTCGTGCACTTGCTCACCAAGACCATCTCATTCAGGCTCGAGAGCAAAAAGATCGGAGCGATCGGATGCTTCCATTCGTTGTACGGTAAACAACTATTGTGCCCAACAAACGGTTAACGAGGGCCAATCTGAATTAAATGCACATGCGCTTTAAATGCGACCACAACTAAACCAAACTCTGCACGCCTCGCGTTAGGAATGCGACGGTACTCAAACGTCAAGCTTGGCTCGACAGAACTTAGCGGACCCCCAAGGGATCCATCACACTTTCTCATATAACCAAGTCATTTCCCACTACCGGTTCGCGGTCAATAACATATTCGCTTGCATTTCATTTTATAAATGCGGTTGCAACTTCACAGAAGTCTGTTTGTCACATGTCGGGACAGTGACGGTGCTGTGTATGTGTAAAGCTTCACCCGACAGCAAACCGTGGAGGCGCGTGTGGAGCCTTCCACGGGCAATCAGAAAGAATGGCCATTGAAATGAATGGGCATCCATTGAGTAGGCCACGAAAAGGTATAAATGGGAATAAACTGCACGCGGCTCTGTCGCAGTAAGACCCCAGAAGACCACAGGGTTCAGAAAAAGCACACATCGAGGCGACTAGGTCCCCCCATTGGCATGCGTAAATATCGGGCGTGCGCGACCGAAGGTCAACACGCGAGGCTTCCCCAAAGATCTTCCCATTCATATCCATCAGTCCTCTAAACGGACCTAGTGCCGCCCGCTGCAGCAGCCAAGATATGGTCTCAGGCTCCTCAGCAAAAAAGGTGAATGAATGCAGCACGCCGTCTCCCTTTTATACCCAGATATCCAGGGGCGGAGTCCGACATGCAAATTTCATTCGCCTTTTCTAAAATAGTCAGAAGATGATAGGTTCTCAAGTCGAACCCCATCTGTCGGTTCGACACAACGTCTCGTTCCCTCCATCAGGGAACAGAGGTTACATAAGTAACCGGGATGTTTTGCTTACTGGGACTAACATGGGCTGCAGATACAAGCATAAGTTGGCTTTTGAATGCTGGTACGTCAAAAGCTGCCCTAAATAAATTGCAGGTAGTGCAAAACTCGGCTGCTAGAATCCTTACTAGAACTAGGATGAGAGATCATATACACCGGTCTTGAAATCTATGCATTGGCTTCCTGTTATTTTAGGGTTGATTTCTAAAATGTTGATGCTCACTTAGAAGGCGTTCGTTATGGAAATTTTGCTTCATGAAATGTCTATGTTCTATGTTTTCGGAATGTTATCATGTTTTTCTCAATACGCGTCATACCACTCTGCCTTTGCCCTCGAGCAGGGGCCAAGATGTTCTGTTTGGAATAACAGACATCACTTCTCGTAAACCAGCTCGGGATTCTTGCTAGGGGGCAAAGGGAGGGGGTGTCACGTTTTAATATATACTGTGAGTGCAGGAGGAAAGAGCGCCTTTTCTCTGCACCATGCTCATTGCTTATGATGCAGATTAAACGACAATAAAATACTTTGCAAAGTACTTCCATTTGTCTCTGTGTATTGCGTTTGTCAAAAGTTGACTCACCTAGATTAAGGAATAAGAAAATTCCACAACACGTTACATGGGTTGGCACCTCAATATTTGTATGTATTTGTAACTTTTAATTCCTTATACTCCAACACATAACCTTTGCTCATCTGAAGTTGGTCCTTTAACTCGATTAAGATTGATGGGCGATAGGGCTTTTTCTTCATTAGCTCAAAAACTGTGGAATTCTTTGCCAATTGAGATTAGGCAAGCTAAAATTCTTAGCACATGAGCACTGGAGTTTTCTGGACCTAAAGAGAGTGTAAATTGAGAAATTAGATATACAGACACATGCTAAATGCATGGAGGGTTAAGTGGACAGACAGATGTCAAGAGACAGACATACAACGACAGACAAATGTAACAGGGTTAAAAGGAACTTTTGACTTAAAGAATATTTCGTGAATTTCATAAAATAAAGCTTTTGGTTGTATTCATTGGTGTTAGAAGGCGGCCCCCTTGTGGTTGCTAATGGTACTGCGGATGTTTAATTTTGTCGCTCTTGTCTTGCCGTACTGCAGCAGACTCAAGTAGCGATGCTGTGGGTATGTATAGTTTTTCATGCTCTGACGCATTGTCTAATTAATTATGAAAGTTATGAGTTTCAGGCGAATCTTTTTAACGCCATATATTTCATACATATATGTGAATGCACAAATAAGTCATTTAGCACTTTAACACAATTGTTGCGAATATTATAAGATGCATTGGAGTTCCACGTGTGTCATGTGCTGGCACGGATTCATTTCTTGTGACGATTGCGTATGATTTAGCTGTCTGACGATTATTTGTATTATGAGTTGAGTGAAAGTGTGTTTTCATTCCTTCTAGTCCATATCAATGTCTGCAGTATTCCATCAGCCTATTTCATTTCTTTCTTCTTGTTGTTCCCAATAAAAAGGTATGTTGCTTTTGTGTTTATGCTGTTATAAATGTTAACAAATGTTAGTTGACAACTAATTAAGTATTACTGATGTTGTCTGTAACTAACTATTATGTACATTTACATTAGTGTACTTTTTACAAGTATTATGTAAATGTTCTTTACATTGTATATCTTTATTTTGTGTTTAATATTAATAATACAAGTTTGTGGTAAGGGCAGCAGACTCAAGTAGCGATGCTGTGGTCCATATCAATGTCTGCAGTATTCCATCAGCCTATTTCATTTCTTTCTTCTTGTTGTTCCCAATAAAAAGGATAAATTGAAGCTGAACCCCAACTGTGAGTGTGTCCTTCCGCATACGTTACACAGACAGACTGCAAGAGACAGACAGACAGCGACAGACAGAAAGTGAGAGACAGACAGACAGACAACAAGCTTACCTTTAGTTGACCTTTAATTGATTTTGAGATACTTCATTCTTTAGATGCTTGTGTATATTTGGCTTTGCTAGAAACATACAGTATGTATAATCTACTTAAGGAATAACAGGTCATTTACCTCTAGAGTTCTCCAGGATCTTCTTTTTTATCGGTGGCTGGCAGATGTGAGAGGGTTCGTGTGAGAGCTCCACTGCATTAAGGATTAAAGTAACAACATCCTCTCCGTCAGTGCTGGTACTAGGACCATCCCCGTCTTCTTCACTGCGGACACCACAATCTTCCCCGCTGGCCGACATGCTTTGATTCCTCTCTGTGATCATGTCAGCTGTGAAAGATCCTGACACACTCATCTTCCCCAAGAGCAGATGAGGATATCTTCCTAATGCGTGATTTTTGTGCATCTGTAATAAAAACGGGAAAAAAACATCAGTCACGCATTAATAGGAACGTGATGAATGCTAAATATTTATGTAATAAAATAAATAAGGTAACATTAATCTTTTTTGCAGAAGCAATTAAGCAGAATATAAAGCTGCATTTGTTTCATCTTCCACCTTTTTATAAATGTTGTTAGAAAGTATCGTTGATAAGTTCATAAAACATTTGTTTAGACAATAACTCTCTTTGTATAATTCCTTCACAACTGTGAATACTTGACAGACAAATGAAAAATAAAATGTCTCTCTTCTCAACAGGTAGTGGTCTAGCTTTTTTTGAAACTATGAACTGACTTACCAGAACATCCGCTGAGTTTATGGGTTTACAGAAATTTCATATTTTTGACCCATCGCTCATTTATTTTTTGTTTGGCATCTTTTATGGCTTTTTTCATGTCTTGCTTTTGTCCGCAGTGTTAACAGGTTTTGCAAGCCACAGAATTGTTGTCATAGCATGAACGACACTTTTTAAATGTGGACCCAGTGTGACAAACACAAAACACACATGAAGATACATGTAGAAGTCATTCAATGCAATGTTGTATTGATATGCTTCTGTAGACCAATACAATGTTTAGGAACATGTTCAATTCAAATCAAATCTACCTTATTTATAAAGCGCTTTTCACAATGTGCATTGTTCCAAAGCAGCTTTACAGGGGAGAATAAGAAAACAACGCCTGTTGTTCTGGGCTCGAGCCAGTTCCGAGCCCGGAGCACTTGCTCTGACCAGGGTAGAGTGCTCCGGGTTCGGATAGATCCGGCGAGCTCGGAGCCCACTCCCTGCACAACACGCCAACTACGCATAACCTTCATGCCCATGCTTTACCATCTATCCCAATAAGGAGCTGTTTATCGGCGAGGGCGAACCTGTGAAATGGGTAGCCAGTGAAGGGTTGATAACATTGGGTTTATGTGATCGTATTTTCTGGACCTGGTTAGAACTCTGGCAGCTGCATTCTGAACTAACTGTTAATCAACTATTACACCGTCCAGCACAGCCAGAAACCTGGGGGTGGTAATCGATGATCGGCTTAACCTCACAAGTCATGTTGCCAGCACCACCCGGTCCTGTAGATTCATCCTCTACAACATTAGGAAAATTAGACCTTTCCTATCAGAGCACACTACGCAAGTCCTAGTCTAGGCTCTTGTCTTGTCCAAACTGGATTATTGTAATGTGCTTCTGGCTAGACTTCCTGCTTGCACAATCAAACCTCTCAAGATGATCCAGAATGCGGCGGCAAGAGAGGTCTTCAATGAACCGAAGAGAGTGCATGTAACTCCGCTCTTCATCAGGTTACACTGGCTCCCTGTTGCCGCCCGCATAAAGTTCAAAGCTGTGCTCCTGGCCTACAAGACCACCACCGGGTCCACACCATCGTATCTCCACTCACTGATGCAGATCTGTGTTCCTGCCAGATCACTGCGGTCTGCAAAGGAACAACGACCATCCCAAAAAGGTAAAAAGTCACTCTCCCGTACCTTCTCTGGATCTGTTCCACATTGGTGGAATGAACTACCAGCTGCCACAAGATCAGCAGACTCTGTTGCCATCTTTAAAAAACGCCTAAAAACGCATCTCTTCTGTCAACACGTCGCTGATTGATTTTTCCTAATTCTCTTCCCTTTCCTTCTTTAAAAAAAAAACCTTACTAACCTCACCATTCTTAGCTTTGTATACTGTGCTAGGCTTTAATGGACTCGTTTGATGGACTTATGTATTTTGTTGCCTATGTTGTTCCAATGTTTCCTCATCTGTAAGTCGCTTTGGATAAAAGCATCTGCTAAATGACTAAATGTAAATGTAGTTTGTATTGTAACTGTCAATCATCATGGCGGAGTCAGGGAAGTGTACAGCTAAAACACTACTAACAAAATACCACAACTGAAAACTAATCAAGGCGAACAGGCACAGGACAATGAACAAGATGCTTTATAGGGAGACAGACAAAGGAACAGGTGTAGGGGATGAAACACTAATGGAGAGATAACAAGGAAGTGGAAGGCGGGGCTAGAGACGAGACACCGGAGAGAACGCATATGTGACCCTGGATGAAGGGTACATTTTTCGATATTGAGATTTTTACATCATCTGGAAGCTGAAGAAATAAGCTTTCTGTTGAGTCAAGTCAAGTCAAGTCAGCTTTATTTATATAGCGCTTTTACAATTTTCATTGTTACAAAGCAGCTGTACAAGAAAAAATTACTATAAGTAAAACATAAAAGGTTATGGAATTCAAAACACAGGTCAAATATCAGACACACAATAAATTCCTATATGCAGTGTTAATTAAATAAGACTACCAAATTCTAGCAGCCCCCCCGGCCAGGCAAAACAGTGCAAAACAGTATGCAAACGGTGGTATTGATATAATGTTGTTAGGATAGGACCATATCTGACATTCTGTTTAGTTGATCTTTGGCATAAAAGAAAAATCTGTAATTTTTACCAATACTTTTTTATTTTTGACGATTACTAAAAATGTTCCTGTGCTCCTTAAGACTGGTTTTGTAGTCCGGGGTCACATATTGTTTCATGATAGACAATAATGTGATTATCTCCAATGACCAAGGCTTTGACATGACTCTGCCACAAGATCAAGAAATACATGACATAGGGAGGCAGAATCATGACAGTACAATGTTGACCTCTCAATAAAGCCTTGAACCTATCCTAACCTTAGCCATATTACACCCAATGGCAGCAAAAGTGTACATTAACAAAAGCTTTTAATCATTGTATAAAATCTGTTTAATTTACATTAAATATTTGTCTGTTAATCAATAAGTAATGTTTCATTAGTTTATCAAAAAACATTGACACAAAAATTTTCTTACAATTCCAGCTATCTTAATACATATAAACAAAGGATCTGTATTATCTGCAGAATATAATGTTTGTTAATGATTTATTAATGCACGTTAATTTTAAGACATGATAAATAATGATTTATGTCATCTAACTCTACCTGGCATCTAGCACGGTGTATTGGTTCATGCATTTGTGCCCATGTCTGGCCCACTCGAACCTCTGATGCATGACCACAGTGTGCAGAAAGGTAGCCCGTCATCTGGTCCAGTCTGTGCACAAAATTTGTATAAATTAAACGCTAAAACATAAGATTAGTAGATAAAAATGAAGCATTATCATTGGAAAGCAAAATATCGTATACACATGGTCCTTTTCAATGTTCATTATCAAATTATTTTACATGATTTATTATAACTGCTCTTACTGGTTTAATCATCTGGGATTTTCAGCTGGCTATATTACATTATTAGCTTTGTTATCTATTAAACCCCATAATAGACCACTTAATATCGCAGAGACTGCCTGAAGTGCCATTATTTTAATGTGAAAAGTCATCTGTCAATTAATTTAGACTGTAGAAAACATATTACAGCATTCATTCATTGAAAGGTGATGTCATTGTGATTTGGTTCTGGCAGTAGTACAGTACTGGCAGTGTACTCCCAGATATATATTATGATAAAATAAACTTTTTTAACATGGGAGATGCCATGTTAATACTGATCATACATTTTGAACACAATGGTGTACACACATCTATCAGAACGTTTAAAATCGACCACTTGTGCATACATTCGACAATTTTGTGAAATGCTTACCTCTACCACTGCTTGTGAAACGTCCGATTCTAATTCCTCATTGGAGATGCATTTTCTCCTCTTTCAGAACGGAATTTTCGTATATTTCGCTCTGAATTCCCCGTCTGCATTCCAAGCTCCGATAAATGATAAGATATTTCTCCATCGGTGTGTCCATTTTCTATCATTTTCATATGATGATAAACTCATCTTAACGTCTGTGTCGAGTGAAATACACGCTTTCTGTGTTCAGACTGGAGTCTTGCGAGCGGGTTACCTGCATTGACCAATCATAAACGGTTTACATTTGTGTGCTTTGAACCTTAATTTTGAAATTTTCAAACAGTTGCCCCGCCTCTTATATCTTAATCTTCTTGCTTTTGATTCGAATCCCTAGTAGAGCGCTGGGAGGGTGGCCAGGTACGTTTTGCTTTGCGAAAGTCCGTCGTGTGTTGGTAAACAGTGAGCGCAACGGTCAGCTTTTCAGATTGCGAAACGTAATCAGGAAACATTTTGCCAGAATATACCCTGACCGTCCTGACACTGTCATCCCTATCTCTGATGCTGATGCTGCGCCTGGACCTGACACTCTCATCCCTATCTCTGATGCTGTGCCTGTATATGACACTGTCATCCATATCTCTGATGCTGTGGGTGGACCTGACTCTGTCATCCCTGGAGCCAATGCTGTTCCTGAACCTGACACTGGCATCCCTATCTCTGATGCTGCGCCTGGACCTGACACTGTCATCCCTATCTCTGATGCTGATGCTGCGCCTGGACCTGACACTCCCATCCCTATCTCTGATGCTGTGCCTGTATATGACACTGTCATCCCTATCTCTGATGCTGTGGGTGGACCTGACACTGTCATCCCTATCTCTGATGCTGTGGGTGGACCTGACACTGTCATCCCTGGAGCCAATGCTGTTCCTGGATCTGACACTGTCATCCCTATCTCTGATGCTGCGCCTGGACCTGACACTGTCATCCCTATCTCTGATGCTGCGCCTGGACCTGATACTGTCATCCCTATCTCTGATGCTGCGCCTGGACCTGACACTGTCATCCCTATCTCTGATGCTGCGCCTGGACCTGACACTGTCATCCCTATCTCTGATGCTGCGCCTGGACCTGACACTGTCATCCCTATCTCTGATGCTGCGCCTGGACCTGACACTGTCATCCCTATCTCTGATGCTGCGCCTGGACCTGACACTGTCATCCCTATCTCTGATGTGCGCCTGGACCTGACACCGTCATCCCTATCTCTGATGCTGTGGCTGCAAACATATGCAAATCCTCATCTGAAAAGAAAGGGCTGTTCCCTTTCTGTCGGTCTCTCGACATTGTGTCGACAGAATGGGGTTTGACTTGAGAACCTATCATCTCTGACTGACTTTAACAGGCATACCGAAATTTGCATGCCGGTCCCCGCCACGGATATCCGGGAATAAAAGGGAGCCAGCGTGCTGCATTCATTCACCTTTTGTTCTTCGGAGCCTTCGCATCCTGATGCTGACAACTTCGCAATCCTACTACTGTTGCTGGTCCTTCGACGTGGTGCAGTGGACTGTCCCTTCTCCAGTGACTTCCCCTGGGCGTCTCGGCAATAAACCAGAGTTTTTTCTCCTAAAAGAGAAATTTCCTTTCAGCGCAGCATGTCCCGCTGTGCTCGTGGGTGCAACACACTCATCGAGAGACACCTCTGGACACAAAAGGCATGTCAATATTACTTGTTCTGTAGTCCTTAAAAGTAAAACATCAACATGACATCGACTCAAATGAGTTTTAAGTGCATTCCATGTTTTGAATGAGCATGGGCATTGATAGTATGTGCATGGTTCCCTATCAAAAGCTACTCTCGATGCTGCGTTTCAAATGCTATGGGAGAACGTCTTTGTTCGACCGGTTGTGAAGCACGGGTGTCAAACACACCAAAATCAGCAGGTGATTTGGATAATTACATCAGCACCTGCAGGTTATAAATACGTGTGGCGCGAACGCTTCTTCAGGTTCTTTTTTCTTCAAGGACCGTTTTGTGTACACGTGTGTGCACGAGATTAGTCAGACACAGTGTAACGTAAAGCAGTCAGGGTTGGCTATTTCTTTCTTTCTATCTATCCATCCATCTTTAAAAGAGAATAATCATGTCTAGTCCAGAACGGAAATGTGTGCCTCCGTGTCAGAGGTACCTAGACGAACTGGACAGACATGAGTTTAGTTTTGAGTGTTTAGAGGTTGATCATGCTATCCTGGGACTTGAGGGAGAGTGCGAACTCTGTGACGTTTTTTATATCAGAGTTCTCCATGCTCGGCGTTAATTTTTTAAGAGCGACCGAGCCACCTCTTCCCCGACCTGGGGTTCACAGTTCAATCTAGCTGAGGCACATGAGACGGAAGCTGCTTCTCCTGTGCGCTCGCCGAGCCGCAACGTCCTCGTGTATGTTTCCGAATGCGTGCCCCGGCACTTCTTCGGATCGGGCGGAGGAGGAGGCATTTCTTGTATCTCCAGGCTTCGGGGCGTTCCTCTCGTGACACAAAAGCGTTAGAGGAGCTTCTCGGGGGGTGAGTAATGCAGTCGACCAGCTGAAGCTCGACTGCCCGCAGGAGCAAGACACCCCTAAGCACTCAAAACTAGACGACAGGTATCTGTCGGGTGGCCAATTAGACATTCGAACCAAAAATGAATGTCGGGTGGCCAAGGGGACGATTCCCCTTTTTTGAGGATCTCCATGCTGAGATATCTCGGTCGTGGCAGAGACCTCATTCCTCATCCATGTTTTTCGTGCCTTAAACATGGATTTATTAGACTATTGTAGGCGCAAGACCGCGGGGCTATACTTTCAGAGTGTGGTGGCGTTGATATTCTCGTTTGAAACGCAGCATCGAGAGTCGCTTTTCATTGGGAACGTCTCAGGTTACTTGGCTGTAACCCTGTTCCCTGAAAAGCAGGAACGAGATGCTGCACCTCAATGCCGCACTGTAGACTTGCCGGTCGTCCTTTCAAGACGCGTTCGCACCATGCGTATTTATAACCTGCAGAGGTTATTTAAAGCCAAACATTTTGCACGTGTTTGACACACGTGCTTCACAACCGGTCGAAACAAATACGTTCTCGCTTTTCAGGGAACATGGTTACAGCCAAGTAACCCGAGAGGTTCTATATACCATTCAGAATTGGATAAAACTTGTTCTTCATGCTGGTAAAACAAAATGCCACATACACGCTGCAAAGTTTCGGGAATTACATTCGCATATAAATGCGGGATTCACTCTTGAAATATGATTGACATTTTGAGTTCCTGAATAAAGCAGACTTTTGGACTGAAATGGTTGTATAGTCTGCTGACTGACAGACTCACTCATAACAATTACATCCAGTAGGTAATGGCAATGGATTGGGATTATGATGTTTTATGTATTATAAATTCATGTTTACTGTCAAATATATGTCCATGCTGTGCTGGGTTTTTTGTCTTGAAAACTAGTTGGCAGAAGTGTGTAACACGAGCTCTGAGGTATGCAGAAGCAGGGTCTCAGATAACAAGTGTGTGAGTGTATGTGTGTGTGTGCGTCAATCGCATCTCTCGGCAGGACCGGCTATTTTCAAAATGTTTTGCAGGGGCCAATAGTTGGGGGAGAATGGAGTCAGATTTACATGTCCCGAGGTGATTGGTTCCGGAGGATTGAACGCCCGTCCGATGAAGGGGAGGAGCCCGAAGAGAGAATCGACGTCACATATTTTATAAATACTTGTAACCCGGAAGTGTGTGTTTGTTGTTTTTGTCTCATATGTATGTTGAGAAACAACCCCAGCTGGAAGAAGCTTTTACATCTGATAATAAATTCTACTTAAACTTATTGGGAAAAACGATCTCTTTGGCTTTGCTTCAAATTTTTGAACACGCAGGACTCGAGTTTCAAAAGTCCAATAGTTGGTGACCCCGACGTGATTTGGAGACAAAGGAAAGTTTCGCGCCACATTTCGGCGGACCCCGTGGGGGAGGGAAAAGATATCGAGACGATTCAGATTTAACACAAAAGGCCGGCTTAAAATACATAAGGTAAGCAGAAACCTGTTATTTCGAATTCTGCTATTGGATATACTAAATTTCTGTGTTAAATTTGATGAACATCTCGATGAATAGACGAGTAAAATTGAAATAAGGAAAATCAGATTTAAAAGCTTCTTAAAACAGGAGAGTCCTTTGGTTTAAAAGATAAACAAATACAGATTAAATTCTGTATAATAAGGGTTAGAGTCCCTGATCGGCGAATTAAAACAGTTAAATTTTGTTGGGAAAGAAATCCCGTGATCGGCGTATCACAAATTCTTTTAGGTTAAAGTCCTTCGGAGAAGAGATCCGTAAATTATTTACTAGTTTGATTTTATTTGTATGAATGGTATTGGGGATGAAAGTATTTAGACGTGGTGTTTAGTTGAATGCATAAGTAAACGGAAAATTTGCACGTGGTGTGTGTGGGCTTTGTGTATGTGTATAATTTAAGTTGGGGTAAGGAGACGATCGTAAAGGAACTAGTAGGAAAGTTATATTGAATACATATATATATATACAAGTAAATAAATATAATAGAATGGCAGAGTTTCAAAAGGAGTGTGATGAACACGAATGTCCGACCGTATTAGCGCAATGGCAGAGTATCGCTGAGATGATGATTGCACAGGCTGAACCAAGAGAGAAGAAAAGGGAGACAAAGAGAGGTTGAGGAATGTTGGGTAGAATTGTGTGATAATTATGCATGGACGAAAGAGGCAGAGAAACATTTAAAGTGCCCCTGGCCCCGAAAATAAGAAATATGGAGAAAAAGGCTCATTGTAGGTTAGTCAGACATAAAGGTGATGAAAAAACGATTAAATGGTATAATGCAAGTCGATATAAAAGTAAAGGGTGTGACTTAGAAAAACAGTTAAGAAAATGGACTCGTCTTGCCCTCGTGGCAACAGCTTTATCACCTATTAGACATAGGAAAGAAGGGAAAGCTACAGAGGATGATGTTAGACTGAAAGTGAAGGATGGAAACAGGGAGACTGAGTCACTAGCACCGCCCCCTGAACAGTACCGCCCATTGTATCCGCCCCTTGCTCCGCCTCTTGCTCAGCCCCCACCCTACATCTCACCAAATACGACTCACAGCAAACAACAGGTCGTGCTTGAGGTACGAGAGGGAGTTTTAGACTGTAATTTAAAAGAATTAGAAGAACTTCGACAGGAGGTACAACACCTGGGCAAGGTAGTGACAGAACAGGTACATGCGGCACGAGCTCAGGTGAATGAGACAATGCGCCACATGGCAGAAAATATGGAACTTCCAGAGGGAAGTGATGGTAGTGAGAACGGAGTAGGAAGTGAAGATGAAAGGGGAAGTTGTAGAGCATCTGGCCCTATAGAAACAATAGGTCAGGCCCAGGGCACGATGCATACAGTATGTATTAAGGGAACGATGGTAATGGATGAGGAGCCAATAGCAAAACGTACTAGGGGAAGGGAAAAAGAGCAGCAGCTGTCTAATTTTTCAATTGATCATTGCCCCCCTAACGTACCAGAGCAGAGAGAGCAGGCAATGAGTCACCATACTAATCAATTATATCCAGGCGTACAAGCCCCATTGTTAGTAAAGAGCACTGGGGTGCAGTACCAGCCCTGGTCACACAGTGACATGACTGCTATTTCCAGTAAACTTCCTCCAATTACATCAGGGGGCTCTAAGTGGTTGAGTAAATTAACGGCCTTGAGTCATGGTACCGTTTTGGCTTTGGGTGACATAAGGTGTCTGTTGGGTCAGATTTTGACAGCCTCTCAGATGGGGAGTTTTGAACTCGAAGCCCAAACATTACAATATCCAAATGATCTTGATTTTTCAAAAGTAATCACAATGGTGGGCAGGGCACTCGGTCGATTGTACCCATTGCCACCCACCGTATACCAAAACATAAAGTTTCGCATAAAACCAGGTGAGACAGGTGCAGCATATTATTTCAGGTGCGCTGCTGAGTGGGAACAGATGGTGGAAGAAAATAGTTTAACCAACCCAATTACACGAGACATATTCAGAGCAGCAGTCATGGCAGGTGCCCCTAGTGGTGTTAAACAAATAATGGAAAATAACCCTGACATTCCAATTGCTAGTAACGAAATATGGGAAAGGCATTTAGTCCACCACACAGATAGGGCTGTTGAGAAAACAGGAAAAGAGGAAGAACAGTTAGAAAAGATAAAAATAGAGTTGCTAAAACTACAGTTGGAACAAGCAAAAAATGAGGGAGGGACAAAAAAGAGTAAGCAAATGCCACAACAACCCTATCAGCCACCCCCTTACCAATATAACGGCCCACCCTATGATACAGAAGCCCATGCAGCAGGTGGGAGGGGAAATAGACAAAGGAGCAATTGGAGGGGTAGTAATAGAGGGAGGGGGTCTTATGGAGGGAGGCAGCAGGGCGGGGGAAATTGTTACGTGTGTGGTGAGGCAGGCCACTGGATGAGAGAGTGTCCACAGCTTTCAGGTCAGTTTAACGGACCACCTGCGGAGGGATGGGGTCCTCGAAGAGGTGGTGCCGGTGGTCGCGGCAGGGAACCACAAACCCCATACAACCCGGGGCAATACCCTCCACCACCCTCCAACCTACAGGTGCCGATGTTCCCGCCATCGGGCCCCGAGGGTGGCGCGAGCGTTTATTGAAGGGGCCCCCAGAGAACTGAAATGAGGGCTAGGGCCGAACCTCTCATTTCGTTAATGGTAAACAACAAACCATTAAAAGCTCTGGTGGACACCGGAGCCACCTATTCGACTGTCACAGGCGGCATAAAACAATCTGATTTGAGTGACAAGACTGTGACGGTCGTCGGATTCTCTGGGGGCAGAGAAAGCTGGCAAATGACACAACCACTTAAAGTTGAAGTGGCAAATCAATGCTTATCACACTCGTTCCTTTTCTCCAGCAATGCTCCCATTCCTCTTTTGGGTAGAGATTTATTAATAAAATTAGGGGCTAGCATTTTGTGCTCAGCAGAAGGGGTAATAGTTACATTTCCAGATGGTACAACCATTAACTGTTCCCTATCAGGTAATACGACAGACAGCCAGTGGATGCTGACCTCGTGTGGGGAGGAGGAGGCAGCTGATCTTTACTGGGTAAAATTAGATGATGACGCACAGTGGGGCACAACAATGGAACTGTATAACAAATACCGTTCATGGATTTCAAATTTAGATATCTATTTACCCCCCATAGACCCATTGCATTGTACATTGTTTTATGACAGAAATGACATAACCATTTATGAAGACATGTTTCAGGAAGTGGAGGGAGACAGATGGGTGTTGGAGGGAGCTGGAATTTTTGTGAGTAAAGAAGGAGTGATGGCTCCAGTGAAGCTGACAGAAGAGCAGTTAAAATGGTATGAGATGGCAGACACAGCAGCACCTCACATATCGTTAGCCTTACACCCAAGCCATGAAGCCAGGGAGCTAGGTAAGATTACAAAAACACTGTTGGCCACCCAGGATTGGGAGCCCACGGAAAAAACAGATGTTAAATATTCACCTAAACACAAAGCCTATTGGATAGAAGGTGCCACACGAGACACTGGAGCTCTAGAGCATGTGCAGGTTTCTAGATTCCATGGCAGGGAGCTGTCAGATAGTGTGGGAGCACCAAGTAGACATCATAAAAAATTTACCTGAGGATCTTTGGTCTCAGGGCCCAACAGATGTAGGTTTTTGTAACATGTCTCCAATGTACTTTCATTAAGCACACCTTGACACCATCTGGATAACACAACAGGGTAAGAAGATTTGAGGCGGACAGTGTGTGGAAACAGGAAAAGGTCTCCTAGAGACGGACGTTCATTACACCTGAAACAAATCAGATGGCACATGCAGCTAATCTCAGCAGTGCCGATTACAGATCACCATTTATCAGCACTTAGACGTCTCTTGAGACAGGGTCAAGTGCACATGGGGACATACTTTATACAAAAAGACCAGGGTGGGCAGAAAAAGTGTTGATGTTATGTTAGCATGTTGTTGGACAGTGTAGAACAAAGACAGCCACCATGCAGCAGGTTTGTCGCAGGATTGGCAAAGATAGTGAAGAAAACGTCTCACATCGTTATGGGCCACCACCTAATTGTTTTAACCACGCATTCAATCGCATCTTTTGTTAATTCTGAATCATTCACATTTTCCCCTTTACGACAGCGACGCATTGCAGCAATTTTGCTCGCCGACCATATCATATATACACATGAGGGCATTAACATGGCAGATTTGGTGGAGGAGGGAGAACCACACGACTGTGCACCGATCACAGAGAGGGCATCAGTGGTCAGACCAGGTTTGTTTGCAAAACCATTGACTGGCCCTGAGCCAGTCATGACTTTGTTCACTGACGGGTGCTGTTTCAGGGCGGAGGACGGAAGTTTGAAAGCGGCTTATGCAGTGGTAGAGCAGGTAGGACATGAGATGATTACGAGGGATGCAGCAAGGTTAGAGGGGAAGCAGTCAGCACAGAGGGCAGAAATGATAGCAGTGATCAAAGCCTTGCGACATACTGGTGGACACCGTGTAAACATCTATACTGACTCTGCTTATGTTGTTACAGCTGTACACGTAGAAATGCCGTTGTGGAAACGTTGTGGCTTTATCACTTCGTCAGGTCGACCAATAACACATGCATGTGAAGCCAGAGACCTTTTAGAGGCTCTGATGATCCCCTCAGAGGTGGCAGTGATTAAATGCGCTGGTCACTCTAAGGTGGATAGCTCTTTGAGCAGAGGCAATGACGCAGCAGACTTGGCGGCAAAAGCTGCTGCTGGTTATGTGTCCTCGCAGATGATGTGCACATCAGAAAGAACATCTAATTCCGATTTATTGCCGAGATTCACAAGGGAATACCTTTGTAAAGAGCATCAGCGCTGTACCCCTGAAGAAGTCTCTGTGTGGGCACAACATGGAGCTGTTCGTGCCTCTGACGGACTGTGGCAAGCTCCGGACGGACGTCCGGCGCTCCCAGCGAGTCTGTGTCATTCCATCATGGTAGAGGTTCATGGAGTGAGCCATGTCGGGGACAAACAGATGATGAGAGCGCTTGAATATTGGTGGCATCCTTTTTTAAAAGCTATGGTCTCAGCACATGTGAGCACGTGTGAAGTTTGTCAGGGATATAACGTTAAACCCACGATTAAACCAACAAGGGGTTCGTTTCCTTTGACCGGTGGTCCGGGGGACGAAATCGTGATTGATTTCACAGACATGATCACGAGGATACAGGGTAAGCGTTATCTTCTGGTAATCGTAGACTATTTCACTGGATGGCCTGAAGCTTATCCTGTAGGCAGAGAAGACAGTACGGCGGTGATAAAATGTTTAATAAACCATTATATTCCTCGCTATGGTTTCGCCCGGCGTTTACGATCAGATAATGGCAGCCATTTTAAGAATGAACATTTGCGAGTCGTCGAAAAGGCCCTAGGCCTAAAACATGCATTTGGTGCGGTCTGGCATCCTGCCAGCCAAGGTAAGGTTGAACGAATGAATCTCACACTAAAACTCAAATTGGCTAAAATCTGTGCACAGACAAAACTAAATTGGTTGTCAGCTTTGCCATTGGCCTTAATGTCAGTAAGATCATCTGTTAACCGAATCACAGGATTCACCCCTTTTGAATTGTTTACAGGTCGCCAGTTTCCAGGGCCACGGAATGCACTGTCGGATGCCATTGTGACACCATTATCTCACGCTGTCTATTTTGATAAACTGACTGCTCTCATTAAGACTTTTTCATGCCAGGTCAATCCATCTCCAGCAGCAGACCCCCCTCCAACGACGGTACAGTGGGTGAGGCTGAGGACGTTCAGGAGAAAGTGGAATGAGCCGAGGTGGTCGAAACCCCATAGGGTGACAGCGAGGACATCACACTGTGTTAGATTGCAGGGCAAGGGTGACACTTGGTTTCATTTAACCTCATGTGTAGCTTGTGACCCCCCCTCAAGGGATCTTGCAGAGACACGGGTGGACCTGCGTAGACAGGTCCAAGAGAGGGAAGGGGGGAGAATCAGAGGCTGAAGAAGCCACAGGTGAAATCACAACACCACCAGTACAATAACAATTGCAAATCGTTCACAAGACAGGTGTCCCAGGTGAATGTGCTGTGACCAAAGAGAAGGACAGTAGAATCATTTTCCAGTGCAATAAATTTTGAGTGAATACTCACGGAGGTGGAAATACGTATTACCATATATTCTTTATAACCATATTATATATTGTTCTTATTGTGATTCTCATATTTATTATTTTCATATATCTATTGTTTTTCATATTTTTTAATATTTACTATTTTTTATACCTTTATATTACTATTGTGATTTTTATATTGTCATTCCTTACTATTTTATTTTGTGTGATTTTAACCATTTATATTTTTCCTTAATTGCATATTCCCATTAAGTATATTGTGTGTTTAACCATTTTAATTTCCAAGAGTGTGTTTATTATTCCTTTAAAGTCCAAGAGAGGGCAACAAAATGAAGCTGTGGGAAAACTGTAAGCTGTCGGGGATCCTATTAATAATTTCAGGAGTTATAGTAGGAATAATTTTTAGCCTAACTAAGGGTCAGGAAAGCAACAACACCATATCAAAATCGAGACACAAAAAAGCCATAGCCGATACGAGGTTACCGTGTGAACAACTCGTAATTAACTATGTTTGGGGTAAGACTACATCATTTACTTTCGACCTATGCGCTGTCATAAATTGTGGGGGAAAAAATAGCTCATGGAGGGGGTACAATATATATATATGTATGGATGGGAATATGGACAGTGTTTGTAAGGTGTCCCAGTCTAGGCAAACCTATAGGGGTGAATGGTGTCCATCATGGAATAAGGTAATCGCATATACAGGTGCTTGGACTCCGGAACAACCTAGCCTTTGGACCCGTACCTCGGCAAAATTTGATTTAAAAATGCAGAGAGATTACAGTGCAAGTCAAAATCCACTCACCCTTTCAATATCCACCAGAACGGGATCAGCCAATTATACAGGGGAGTTTTTCCTTATAATGGGGGTGCACAGCCCAGGAACAGATAAAAAAGCAGTAATAAAATTTGTTGTGGACAGTTCACCTGAGGAGGAAAGAAATGAGACAACAGCTGAGCCATTATCGGTAGGACAAAAGAATGGAGTGGTAGAAATAGATTACACCATGTTAAAACCAGAAGATATGATAGAGCGAGCCACAGGATATGGGGAAAATAATTTGTGGCTGGAATGGATAATTACCACAGCCAGAGAACAGAGGTTAGATGATTGTGTTGGATGTGCTAATGCAAGACCCCATTTATATATTGAACCAGCCCCGTTGTACCAAAATGATACGTGGGGCTATGAGTGTATGCTGGCATTGACACGGATGGCCAGTCCAAAAAATTGTACCACATTGGCAGCAATATTCCCACCAATAACTAACCTTTCACGGGCAGGTCCATTTACACCAAAGAAAGCAAATTATACCTGTTTTGATATTAAACGTCTATCACCAACCAGCAACCTGGGGGAGATAAATAAGGAGTGGTGTGATCAGATCATAGTAGATAATGGGACTGAAATAGGTACGTGGGCTAGAGCAGGTTTGTATTATTATTGTGGAGATCGAAGATTGTTTACTAGGATACCTGAGAAGGCAAAGGGAGTGTGTGCTTTGGTAAGACTGGGAGCCCCAATAACTCTGATAGGTGACAGAGCAGTCAGAACGGAAACCATAAATTCAGCAACATTGACAAGAAGACGTAGGAGACATATCATTAAACAGAGAGCAATAGGTTCAAGTGTAGATTTATCATTAAATAGTCCGACATACATTGACGCGATAGGGATTCCCAGAGGTGTTCCAGATGAATATAAGCTAGCGAACCAAGTGGCAGCAGGTTTTGAGAATATACCCATAATAGCTGCTCTTTTTCCAGTCACCCCAAACAAGAATGTAGATAGGATTAATTATGTGCATTATAATGTGATGAGGTTAGCGAATATGACAAGGGATGCCGTAGATGGTTTAGCGGAGCAGCTAGCACCAACTTCACTGATGGCTATACAGAACCGTATGGCTCTGGACATGCTGTTGGCAGAGAAGGGAGGAGTATGTGTTATGTTTGGTGATCTTTGTTGTACGTACATTCCCAATAATACTGCCCCAGACGGATCAGTGACGAGGGCATTGGAAGGTTTGAAAACTTTGTCTATAGAAATGAAGGAACATTCAGGAGTAAATAATCCTATTGGAGATTGGCTAGACAAAACATTGGGAAGATGGCAAGCAATAGTAATGTCTGTTGTGATGTCCATAGGGGTATTTGTAGCGATTTTGATTACGTGTGGTTGTTGTTGCATTCCTTGCCTTAGATCACTGTGTAATCGTTTAATAGTTTCAGCTATTGAGAGACCGGAAAGCCCCAAACCATTTAATATGCCATTGTTATCCAGCTATACTGACGACACGGAGGACCAAGAATTTTGACCTCTGTCGAGGTCAAGAGAGGGATTATTGGGATTATGATGTTTTATGTATTATAAATTCATGTTTACTGTCAAATATATGTCCATGCTGTGCTGGGTTCTTTGTCTTGAAAACTAGTTGGCAGAAGTGTGTAACACGAGCTCTGAGGTATGCAGAAGCAGGGTCTCAGATAACAAGTGTGTGAGTGTATGTGTGTGTGTGCGTCAATCGCATCTCTCGGCAGGTGTTGTGGAAAAATTGATCTTGTAGTTTCAAAAAATTGCTCAAACAAAGAAGGTCCAGGTGTCAAAGAGTAAACTTTATTTGTTCGAATCAAACAAAGTGAGATCTTCCCAAAGCATCTGAAAATACAGTGTTTTCAAGCCCATAGTTATAGTAAAACTTGTGCAGGGGGGTTGCCTGTTACACCAATCAGGTAAGTTCCCGTTATCTCTTATTTTTGATGACCAATAACTCTGTTTCTGCCACCAATAAATCTCAGGCAACAGGACACGTTTTTAATTGTGGAATCTTGGTTGGCACATAGACAAAAAATAATGTGCCCATATTTGAACACTTTTCCGGTTCTTTTCCGGCAAAACGACTTGGTGAACTCATAATGCATCTCTGACCCTATGCAATAACTCATGAGTTGTCCTTTAGCATATGGTAGGGTTTTATTAAAACTGTCCTCATGTTTTGATATAGTACTGTTTTTCAGCGCATCAATGAAGCTATAAGTTAAGTTTAATTAAATTTGTCTTCAAGAATGTGTCGGGGGTACGTGCAGGTGTTCTATGTAAAAAGTGTTTTCTGCATGTCATTCTTCAAACTTTATTTGAACCTTAGGCCTTGCAGACATCACTGGACTTTATATTGCTGTAAAACGTTGAAAAGTATTCTTTAAACATGCTATATAAGTATTTTATGTAAATAATCATTAAACTGGTATGCTGATTGTAACATTACGTCATTAAATCATCTTAGTCATTTGCTCACAATCATCTTGACCTAAATGTGGTTAAATATGGTTTCTGATTATATCACTAATATCTAATAGCTAATAGTCTCTAATATCTAATAACTAATAGTCTATTCTATTGTTCCTATGAATACTTCTTAATGCTTCATGACTGATAAAAAGTCTAATAATAAAAATGTGATAGATTAATATTCAAATGCATGCATAAATGAAGATATATCATTGTGGTTAAGATACTGCTTAAAGATACTGAAGGAAATTAAAGAAAATACTGTAAGAAATACAAGAAAATACTCAATATATTCCCCCCTTTGGGGCTCCTATAAGGAGTCCCACACCCTAAAAGATTAGAAATAAAATTCAATCAAATGTCATTAATAGACCGCGTAAATACTCATTATAGTATTATAAAATAAAAATCCGTTCTATCCTCTTGGTTGTCTCGTGACACGGACAACGTCTGCTTGTAACCCTCTGTCAATAAAAGCGACTAGTCTATGCATTTTCATACAGTTGGTCATCACTAATTGAATAGACAACCATCTGTTGTATCGGAGCAGGTGAGACAAGTTGCTTCGTAGCCTGAACTATGCACGACCAACAACACAGTAATATTATTATGGGTGACAAAATACATGCCACCAACATCAGCATGTGGTGCAGACTTGGAAACATGTCGGCGAACCAGTCCCATATAGACGGATCTGAAGTCACGTCACCCTTTGCGATCAATTCGGATAGCATTGAAATATTATGTATTCCTTGTTCAATGAGATGTCCTTCGTCGTCGTTGTTGGGTATGTATGTGCAACAAGTTTGTCCAATCATTACGCAAACACCTCCTTGAGCTGCAGTCAGTTGATCCAGAGCCAAACGATTTTGGAGAGTAGTGAGACGCAATCCTCTGAGTTCTTCTTGTTCTCCTTCCAGCATGTTTATCATGGTGTTCACAAACGATGACAGCTCATATCTAGTGATCTCTACTTCTTCCATCAATGTCGTTACTCCGAACACTGGAGCAAAGGCTGCAGCGAGTTTTTCTGCAACTGTCCATAGATGCTGATTTCTAGGCACCGGGCTATCATGCAGTGAGTTAAATAATCCTCTTCTTTGTCGATGTTGACTTCCCATTTGGTAATGGGGCATGATAATAGCCCCTCCATGTAGTTGGATCAAAGCGCACAGTCCTGTCCAGTTCTTTGGTAATGACAAATATACTTGAAATCCGCAAAGCCAGTAGTATCCTTCAATGACTCCTGTTCCTAGTCTGTCAGGAATGTGTACTCCTGAACATGAGGGACATTTTGCTCGCCCTTGCTCCGAAGTAAGAATGTATTGGTAGGCTACAACTGGTTGTGGAGTCGCACGGGTGACTACAATAGGACCAGGGGAAGGATTGATGTAATCTGCATAGCGAAGACATGCCATGCAGTTTTTCTTTTCTGAATCCGGTATTGATTTGTAGACAACCGAACATCTTCCTCTTGGTATGGTTCGCAAGTAATGCTGTCCTGACGTCCTCTCATAACAAGTGAGATTGTTAGGTATGTGTTTAACAGTGGCTATCTGAGCAAAGAGCCGTCCAGGAAGGGTTTGCGGAATCCAGGTATCATGCATCATAGTCTTTTCTGCGGAGGGTATCCGTAATCCGTTAGCAATTATCTCTGCCATAGCTGTCCGTACTTCAGTTTTCAGGCTTTTTCCGAGTCCAGCTGCTGCTATAGCGGCTATGGTCATTCGCATCATAGTGTCATTGTCCTGATGCGGCCACCAGTCACCTCCAGTGGTGCTATGGGGGAAATGTGCACAGACATAGCAGTTTTTGTCAGCATACATTCTAGCGGTATGATTAATTAGTCTCCACCACATGTTTGTAGCATATGAATGAGGTGGATTAGGATGGTCCATCCAAAAATCTGAAAGGTCTCTTGTGTTGCCGCCATCACTACGCTTTCGTCGGTGCTCTGGCTTCAGAGCTAACAGACTTGGAGACAAGTGTCCCTCCTCGGTTCTATTTATTCCAACGGTGTCCTGTGTGCAGGTGATGTTGTAGCATGTGTCTTCTGGTGTGCAGGTGATGTTGTAACATGTGTTTCCTGGTGGCATACCATCATTTGGATCATGTCTCATAATAATTGGTAGTACAATTGCACATGTCAAGATGATCAGCAACGAGGATGTGCAGCGTGATCCACATAATCCTTGGGTTCTGATATGATGCCATGGGTGTCGTACACGCTCCATTCTAATTCTGTTCGTATCCTTCAGAGTGATAAGTGAAAATCATCCACTGTCCTGCTTGTAATCTGGATTTTGCTTTAAATCGTGTATGACAATTATGTGACGCGAATTTCAAAGTTCCGGTAGTAAGGTTTAGTGATGGCCAAAGCAGATACTGAGTACACACAGTTAAAGTCCAGCTTGGCCTCCTCTCAGGGTAACGTATCCATGTGTCATCTTGTGTTGAAGTAAACCCTACAGCTAGTACAGCATCATCCCGCGACAACAGTCTCAGCGCATCTATTTGTGGTCTATGTAGTTCGAGTCGTCTTTGTTCTTGAAACGCAGACACATAGCCAGAGTTTACCAGTTTTTGATAACACGGTCTCTCAGCATGTTCATCTCGAGGTGGAAAGTAGAGTGATGTCCCTTGTATTCGATCAGCCGGGGGTTTCCGCTGTGGAGTGTTATCCGTATGATAGGGCTTGAATTTTCCAATTAGCTGCTGGAATACAGCTGACATTGATCACATAACTCCATATGTCCAAAAGTTCATAAATGAGTTCGCTAACGGAGTCCTGACAGGGTAACTAATGTCCTTTAAGCTACCTATGTTCGTCCAGTGGGTGGCCCCCACCGTCACTAAAAGAGGTGGTTCTTCCACTGGCACTTAGCCCTCGGACTCCTACTCACAGTTCTAGTTCCTTGTGTAATGCATGCACTCGTACTCCCACTCCGTGATAGGTAGATTATGGCGCGTAGTTGTCAAAGTCTTTTTTGCGCGATGTATAACTGGCCGTTGTCCAGGCTGTGACACGAAAAGGAGCACAGTTATTCCACAGCGAGAGTTGTAGTAGGCTGGAGCGGCAACTGATCCTCCCACAGCCAAAACAGCGGTGTCCTGCTCCAGTATTGGGCTTGCTGCCTGTCTCAAGAATTGTATTTCATCCCTTTGTGCTGGGTGTAAGACAACTCTCTCATTCCAGCGTTGGGGTCGTCTTGGTGAATATTCCTCTTCTTGCAATGGGAGTTTACGTCTCCAAGGTAGCTCAATGTCTTTTCCATCCCTTTCTATTGGGTGTAAGACAACTCTCCAGGGTAGCTCAATGTCTTTTCTCTGGAGAATTACCACGTCCGTGATGGCACTCTGGTCAGGAACTTTATCGTAGCGAATCTGCTGGACCACTCCCGGCCTTGGCCTGTTTGTGATAAGAAAGAGAAAGAGAGAGAGAGAGAGAGAGAGAGAGAGAGAGAGAAAAAGAAAAGAAAGAGAAAAGAAAACTGCATCGTATACATCCTTCTCATAAATTTTTCTGGGTCTTAAATGTGTTACCTTAACATGAGTAAATTAAAGGGGGAGGGGTTTATGCCAAAATAACAAACAAAACATAAGCTACCTTCCTGCCTATCAGTATCTATGAGACTATAACTACACTACGTATCCCCAAAAAGAAATACAATTCTATGCTGTCTCCCTTCTATAGAAAAACAGAGTCATAACAGTAAAACAAAATGGCACCCCTATTTTTTGGTTAAGTTAAGGTATTTCATTACAGTTTTCTATTGTTGTCACCATAGCTAGCATAAATGCCTCAGAGTCATGTTGCATATTTAAATCAGTTTGCATAAACATTTGTTTAGTTGTGGTCTTAACCACCAGAGACCTCAGTGTAGGAAGAATACAACAGAACAATATTGCAAATATCAGTAAGACACCAATAATCATTATTCCTATTTTTGCAACCCATCCTTGCCATGACGAAAAGATTGAATCAAGCCATGTACCAAATGCCCTGTCTCTTCCTGCATTAGTAGTTACTTCATCCCTTAAATTTTTTAATTTCTCCATAGCATTTGTAAAAGATCCATCGGGGGCAGTGTTATTAGGAATATATGTACAACAGTCATCTCCAAACATTACACAGACACCTCCCTTCTCAGCCAATAGCCAATTGAGGGCCTGTCTGTTTTGCCAGGCCATTTTGCTTGTTGGGGCTAATTGTTCTCCAAGTGCTTCAAGTGCATCATTTGTATAGTTTATAAACCTTTGCTGATTATAATATAAGTAATTAATCCATTCTGTGTTTTTGTTCGTTGCTATCCATATCAGTATAGATTCGAAACCAGATTTAACTTCATCTCTTGCTTTAAATTGATGTGGTATATTTCTAGGTTGGCCTATAGCATCTAAATAAACATCGGGGTCACTTTGGTAAGCTCTTTTCACTATCCTATGGTTTGGTTGGCTTTTTACTTTGTCATTTGGGTCCCATGGGATCATAGTGACATCTTGTATTAACTTTACTCTTGCACATAAACCCACCCAGTTATTTGGTAATACTGGTCTTAGTTTGCTTCCTCCACATACCCAGAAATAGTCTGCTATAGCACTGGTCTGGGTCTCGTAAGATTCTATTAATGGCCATCCCAATGTCATATTTGGACAATCTTCCCATCCTATTGCTGTGTAATTGTCTGTGAGTGTGGCAGAAGCAAACTTATTATTCCAATATTTTACTACATCAGTGTGTTCTCGCATCACATTGTCCAAATGCCAAACAGTCACACATTTCCCTTCAAAAGTTCCCACATTATTGCCCTCTTTTTTGTTTGTTCCATTAAAGCATTCATATTGCAATGTGTAGTCTATATCATAAACAGCTGGGATCTCAATCATGCCTGTAGGGAGATTTACATCAATATCCATGCATTCTTTCCCCCATAGTGAATGACTATAGTATCGTTCCCTATTTGGCCGACCTGCCAGGGCCAAACATTCTGCATGGCAAAAAGGAACAGTGTTTCTCTTTTCATCACATCGTTTTGCATAATGTCCAGCACAATGTCTATAATCATATGGGTTTGGCACAACGATGAGTTTGCTCATTGGTGATGGAGTGCAAAATACACATCTGTCCATGTATGATTGATCTGCTGTGAAATGTGCCCATCTGTACCACTCGTTGTGAATTGCCATATCCCATAGTCTCTCAGGCCTGGGCAATTTATCATATGTTGAAATCTGAGGGTGACCAGTTGAGGTCTGACACGTTGATGGTTGGGAAGTCGTGTTCCAGCAATTGTTCGAGGGATAGTCCTGAAGGGGACTCCCCTGGGCCTGTGGTATGGTCTGCATCAGGTTCGTCAGTAGCAATATCGTGATCAAGATGTCCTGCATCCCTCTCCCGCCTTGGGCTTGGCTGTGGTTCGCTGTCGCTTGTCTGGGTTGCGGTGGCATCTGGTCTCTGTCCATGGCGGCTATCTCTTCCTGTACTAGATTCCCCATGTATATCAGGATCGTATGCAGCCCTGCCAGCATGTTCCTCCGGATGTCTCTGTCTTGATCTCTGTGCTGGCTGGCTGGACTCCTCCTCTGTTCGCACCCATCGTGCCCTCTGTTCTGACATGTGCTCTGGCTGGTGCTGTGTCGGCTCCGACTCCTGGTTTGGCCTCTCCTGTTCTGGCTCGTGCTGCGGGAGCTGCTCCTGCTGTGTCGTGTCTGCCCTTGGTGACTCTGAATTTGGCTCCGGAACCCTCTCAGGTGTTCCCTGACTATCATCTTGGCTCTGGGTCTCGTCTGAAGTCTCTGCTTGATCCTCAGCTTCTTCACCGGCCGGTGCAGGATCTCGTCGTCGAAGCTGTGGCACTCTGGTGCAGTGATTCAGATGGTACCAGGTGTTACTGCCCTCCACTTGGACTGCTGTTGGCGTTGCTCGTGTTACTGTGTAAGGGCCTTCTCTCCGTGGCTCATTCCACCTTCTTCTGAAGACTCTTAGGTAAACTTTGTCCCCAGGTACGATTGCGCATGGAGCCTCTTCCTCCTCTCTAGGTCCTCGGCGCTGCTCCTGCGAATATATAGCTTCATGTATAGCAGTCAATTGTCTCATGTAAGTTCTTAATTCAATTTGCAACTGTTCCAAGGGAGGTCCATCATAAGGGCCCCTCAAAAATGGTACTGGCATAGGTCTACCCGTGAGCATTTCATGTGGGGTCAAATTGGTAGTCCTGTTTGTTTGCATGCGATAGTTCATCAGTGCCAGTGGCAAGGCATCTACCCAGTTCAATTTAGTATCAGCACAGATTTTGTTTATCTTTGCCTTCAGGGTCCCATTAGCCTTCTCGACCATCCCTTGAGATTGGGGATGGTAGACACACCCTAGCCTCTGTTTTATGCGCAACTGTTGTAGGACAGTCTTTACAGTTCTTTGAATAAAGGATGAGCCATTGTCTGAACTGATTTCAGATGGAATTCCGAACCTGGGAATCACCTCTCGTGTCAAAAACTTAATCACAGTCCCAGAGCCCTGGTCTGGTGATGGCACAGCTTCCACCCATCTGCTGAATCTGTCTATAATCACCAACATGTATCTTTTGCCTCTGACGGACTTGATCATATCAACATAATCCATTACCAAGTGTTTGAAAGGTCCCTCTGGTACAGGGATATGTCCTATAGGTGCTGAAGTCCCTTTTCTCACATTGTTCTGAGCACAAATGTCACACCCTGTGAGGAAATCATCCACTGTTGCTTGCAAATAAGGTGACCAATATCCTTGTTGTTTGATTTTTCGGAGTATCTCATTTCGACCACAATGATCGAATCCATGTGTCTCTGAAATTAGCACAGTTAATAAAGCATGTGGTGCAATTATTAGTCCTTCATGAGACCGCCATACTCCATTTACATCTCTTGTGGCCCCCCTTTGCTGCCATACTGCCTGTTCAACCGCACTTGCCTGCTCTTGTATGCGAGCTAGGTCCGTAATACGGGGCTCGGGCTGTACCAACACCATGGGGGCCATTACTGCATTTTGACACCCTGATGCCTTTCTGGCCTCTGCGTCTGCAGCATTGTTCCCCTGTATTACAAAGTCGTTACCCTTCCTGTGTGCTTGACATTTAATGATACCCAGCAGTTTCGGTTGCATCATGGCTGAAATTAACTGTACAATTTGCTCAGCATGTTGTATTGGGGTCCCATCACTCTTTTTAAATCCTCTTTGCTTCCAAACTGCTCCATATAAGTGACATACTCCATGGGCATAAGCTGAGTCTGTATAAATATTTACAATTTGCCCTTTTGCCAACTGGCAAGCAGTAGTCAGTGCTTTCAATTCGGCCAGTTGTGCTGAGCAAGGCTGCTCACACTGTTGGGAAATTACAGGGGTGAACCCACTTCCCTCTCTTTTAACTACAGCAAATCCTGCATGATTACCCAAATGATCCCTAAAACAGGACCCATCTACAAAATAATCAGCTGCTGCATTCAGTATGGGTGTGGACTCTAGATCTGGCCTCAAACGGGTAAAAGCCAGTGACTCAGCAATGCAATCATGTGGTTTGCCTTCATCCTCTAAGGGTATGTAGTTCGCTGGATTCACAGTGGTACAATGTTTTATCGTTACATCTGGGTATGTCAAAAGAGTTGAATACGCCAGGCACCTGGCCTGCGTTAAAACAAATCTGCCCTGCTCCAACATTTCTACTACCTTGTGATGTGCGTAAATAATCACTGGGTATCCCATAGTCAAGGTAGAAGCTTTTTCATAAGCATAATATACAGCTGCGAGACCTTGATAACACGGTGGATATCCCTGTGCTACGCTATCCAACTTTGTACTATAGAAGGCAATGGGTTGTTTCCCTCTCCCCTTACACGTTTCCTGCATCAGCACTGCAGAGGCATAGCCCTCTTTTCTGTTGGCTACATATAAATGAAAGGGCTTCGAATAATCAGGGTTTGTCAGGGCTGGGGCGCTTTGCAGTTCTCTTTTGATTGATTCAAATGCTATTGTAGCATCACTATCCCACGTAATTGTGGCTCTCAGATTTTGTTGTCCTGCCTGCTTCATCATTGCTCTTAGTGGGGCAGTCTTGATGGCATAATCCTCTATCCAATCTGAACTAAACCCAGTCATGCCCAGGAACGTCATCATTTGTCCAACAGTCTGTGGGAGTGGTACTCTGCTTATCCCTTCTAATTGGCTTTGTGATATCGCTCTGGTTCTATATGCGACTATTCGTCCTAAGTACTCAACTTGTGGGAGGCAGTACTGTAACTTTGCCTTTGAGGCCTTATGTCCTCCATTTGCCAGTTTCGTTAGGACTTTAATAGAATCTCTGTGGCATTGCTCAAGGGTAGGGGCACAAATCAATAGGTCATCCACATACTGCAGGAGAGTACTGTCCAGTACCAGATCCTCTAAATCAGCTTTTAACAGTTGATTAAATATGTGAGGGCTATGGCGGAATCCCTGCGGGACTCTGGTATAAGATATTTGAGTTCCCTCATATGTAAAGGCAAACAAATGTCGGCTGCTTTCTGCCAATGGGATACTGAAAAAGGCAGAGCAAAGGTCAATTACTGTAAAATACTTGGCATCTGGTGGAATGTTTGTGAGCAGTGTGTGAGGATTTGGGACTTCTACTGGCCAATCTTCCACTATTTCATTGATTGCCCTCAGATCGTGCACCAACCGCCATTTTGCTTTATCAGCTTTGGTAACGGGCAAGATAGGAGTGTTACAAGGACTTGTTGTTTTGAAAAGCACTCCTGCTTCGGTTAGTCCTTCTATAGTTCCCTTGATACCATTTATGGCTTCAGGTTTTAGTGGATATTGGTATTTTTTAGGTAACATAGTTCCTGGTTTTGTTTTGATGACTATAGGGCTGGCAGATTTTATCAACCCAACATCTGTGTCATGTTTTGACCACAGCTGTTCCGGAACCAATTGTTCCATTTCTTTGAGGAGCTCTGTTTGTTTGATTTCTGTTTCAAGGATGCTTTCCAAATTTATACTCTTTTGATTACTGACCTCCACCTCTCTAGGAGCTCCCTGCATTATTGTGGCGCATGCAATCTTCATAAATTGTTTGTCTTCCGAGATAAATATTAGGGGATTATCTGTGCCTATCCATTGGATTCTCTTGGCTTCTTTCATCATTGGGCCTATTTCTTTGCTGTGACTGTCCCTACCTAGGTATAGTGTGACATGGGGAACTGAGTTTGGGATCTGGAACCATTCTTTGATGAAATCATTGTCGTCAACTTGTAATGCCGCTCCCTGTGGTCCTATGATTATATGCTGCGAAATTAGGGGAACTTCTTTCCCTTTGGTTTCCTGTAGCCATTTTTTCTCTATGTCTACTCTTCGCAATGGGTCATATATCATAGTGCAGTGGAATTCTAGTTCAGGTAACTTGGGTCCGTCGATCTGTTGTTTTATAAACTTTTCCCACTTGTGTAGTGTTTTCCCTACATCCTCTTCTAACTCTCCTAACCAATAAGCATTGGCTTGTGGGGCTGTGATTACCATTTGTCTAACTCCCTTGCTGTCAATGTAAATGCCTTCTGGGGAACAAGAAATCTGTAGCTTTAGTTTACATAGGGCATCCCTTCCTAACAGATTAACAGGGGTCTGTTCTGATACTAGAATGGGTAGAGTTACTTCCTTGTCCTTTGTCCTTAGACGAACTGGAGCTGTTATTGGAATTAGCTGCGTTTTTCCAGAAAATCCTACTGTCTTTGTGAACTTGCCAGACATTGGGAGGTGCGAGGCATAATTTGAGCTTATACATGTATAAGTTGCTCCAGTGTCTATCATCATTGGTGTGTTTTTGCCTTCAATGTCAACCTGCAGCATAGGTTCAGAATCAGCATCTTCAGTTATCATTGGGTGCTGACCCCTCCCTGTAGGATCTTCTTGGCATCCCTAGTATCCGACATCCGGACCTCGCCATGGGTTGACTGGTCCTTGTTGTTGTCCTTGTTGTTTTGGCCCTGTTGTTGTTGCTGTTGGCCTTGCCATGGTTGGTTCTGTTGGTTTTGTTCCTGCCATTGGGGTCGTTGTTGTTGGCCTGCTTGTCCTTGATAGCCCTGCTGTTGCTGACTTTTGTTCCAGGGGTTGGTTGGACAATCCCTTCTGTTGTGCCCCACTTGACCACATCCCCAGCATGGGTTTTTTGTTCGGTTCTGTCTTACTTGTTGTCCTTGTGTGGATTTCGACCCAGATCTGTTTTGTTGGTTAGGTTCTTGCAAATAAATGACAATAGGTGCCGGCTGCTGTGGCCCTCCTCCTTGTGCTTGTTGTGGTGCAGCTCCTATGCTTGGCTGCTGTATCGTAGGTGCCGGAACGCCTACCGGAGCCATCATTGCTATGGAGTCTTCTTCCTTATCTTTGTCTTTAACCACGGCTTGCGTCTTTTTCTTTCTGGCCAGTTCTTCAAGTTGTAATTGTACCAGCCTCCTTTGTAGATCCTTTTCTTGGTTTCTCAGTTTTAGTTCATTTCTCCTGTGTTGTTCCACGGCATGGGTCACATAATCGCAGAATTCTTTATGTGGTTTAGAATTCAGGCCCACTACGTCTTCTAGCTTGGCCTTTACCGCTGGTGACATGGCGTCGACGATAGCATTTCGGAATAGTGCTGCCATCACCATATCGCCTTCTGGGTCTCTTTCCAGCTCTTGTTTCCATTTTCTTAGTTGTTTTTGTATAAAGGCAGCAGGGTTCTCTTCTTCTCCCATCTGTTCCCCCTTAAGTGTTCGGGGGTCTATACGGTTGGGAAACTCTCTTCTTAATTCCGTCCATACCCTCACTCTATGGTTATTGAATGGATCTCCATCTCGAAAGGGTGAATCCACTGCTCCTCGGAGACCTGCCTCTTTTAATATTTCGTTCAGCTTAGAACTTCCCACACATCTGGCCAAGAGTGCTTTGATGTCTCCTAGCGCCAAGAGTTTTCCTGTTGTTTCGTCCTCCACCATTCTGATCCATTTTCCAGCTCCTTCATTCAGGTCAGGTAGGCGAGCAATTAGTCCTTCTAGATCCTGAGACGCCCAAGGCACATACTGCGCTTGTCTTCCTTTCACCAAGATTGGGAACTGTTTTCCTCCTGCAGCCGTGTAGCCTCTCTGTTCTTCTTCTCTGGGGAAGTGTGACAGGCTTGTGGTCTTTCTAAGTCTTCCTCCTGATCTCCTACTCCAGAGTTCGGGTTCTTCGATTTCTGAGTCCTGGAGGAATAATTTTCCTGTCACAAACTTTACTTCTCCATTTGGGAGGCCTCTCAGAGTTGATCCTGCTGTTGCTTTGTTGCTGGCTCGCATATGTTGGGCCTCGTCTTGGCGTCTCCCTTCATCCTTGACTTCTGATCTGTAATCTTCGTCCTCGCTCTCGCTTTCGCTGTCGGCGCCTGCAGGACCCTCCAGGGCATTAACTGTATTCCTATGTATACTTCTAAGCCCATCTGCGGCGACTTCGTAGGACCTTCCATGTTGTTTTGTTATTTCCATTAATGCTTCACTTAGGGCTCCATAAGGACCAGAATATGGTGTACCTTGCTCTTTTTCCTCTAAGTGATCCTCCCTACCTATTGGGGATTTTTGTCCAGTTTTATCATTCTTTTCTCTCGCTCCTGTAGGGGTTTTTCTCCTAACATTGGTTTCTATATCTGGATCTAGGTCAACTACCCCGTCTATTTTAACGTCTCCTGATATTGCTACCAATGGCATTTGTGTCAATGTTTGTGCTTTTTCTACCTTCTGGCCTTTAGGAGATTCGTAGGGAGGTGGTAAAGTCATTTTCTCAAAAGCTCCTTCATTAATTTCATCATCCTTATTTAGCACTGCTCTAATTTTTCTCATATTTTTCAGGAAACTAATTCCTTCATTTTTAAACAAGTTCAACACTTCCTGTTCTACTTTCCTTTTTGATTCTCGTTTCTTGGTTTTGTCTCTTGGTTTGTAATTTTTTATCAGTCCCTCCATTTCCTCACACACTGTTACCTCAAAGGTACCACTCTCTGGCCACATTGTTCTTAGGTTTTTGGTTCGTGTGGCCCATTTTTTGGATATTCTCTCTATCGTATCTTTGCATACCGGGTATCTGGCTCCCAACAGGTCTACAGGAGTGGATGCCATGCTTAAAGAAATATTTTCACAATAATACAAAGTTCAGGTATTTTCAGATTATTTCATTTATTTATTGTAACATGTTTAAGAGGCAGCATACCATTTATTTATTGTAACATTTTTAAGAGGCAGCATACCATTTGTTTATTGTAACATTTTTAAGAGGCAGCATACCATTTGTTCATTGTAACATTTTTAAGAGGCAGTAAACCAGGACCTGGAGTTTTCTGGAGCTACTTCCACTACCAGTTTCTTCAAAGTTGCTGCTATAAACTGTTGGGGGTCTGCTCTACCAAATTCATTGCAAGTACACAGTATCCTGCTTTTCCAGCTTACATACCGAGTTTCTGCATAGACTCTCAGCTCGGGGTGAGTAATGAGCCGTCCAGTGTTTCCCTGTCCCAAAGTATATCCCTGAGCCTCCCCTTGGTCAAAATAGTGGGCTACCACTCTATCTATGGGGATTCTTTGGAAAAGAGATATTCTTGTTGAGGAGCCTAGGAGACTGCTGATTTTATTATGCTGATATTGACATGCTTCATTCAGGTATTGTCTCAGCACTCCCACCTTGCAACAATGTTGCACAATCTTCCCCCAGCTAATATATGGCCATTCCCATTGGGCAGGATCTATGTTTCGAACCTCAGTCAGTTGATTCAGGTACCAGTTTTTCCTCTCCTCAGTCAGAACTTGCTCTACCCCTTGTGCATCAATATACGTTTCCTCTTCCCAAAAGTGATTCCTAATTCCCTTAGTCTCAGAGATCACAGTCCGTAAGGTCTGTAACTTAGCCTCAATGGCTACGTTTCTCTCATAAGCAAGACCTGGCTCCTCCTCAGCCATGCAACTGGCTACTCCGTGAACTGAAAAATAAAACAATAAGGCACAATATCACCAATGGGGAAAGTCCTATTAGGTTAAAATTGTTCTTGTTCACATACTTCAACAAAGGGGCAAAAATCAGTGGCTTCACAATATGCTTTCTTTTTCACTGAAATCTAGGAGTTTTAGATTTATTGTAAACAAAACTAAATGAAACTCAAACTTTCAGAGTAACTGAATGTTTTAACACGCTGACAGAAAGTAGCAGAACTGAAAGAAAATAAACAAAACTAGAGGGAACTCGACTTTCAGAATAACTAAATGCTTTAATAAACTGGGAGAAAGTAAAATTAAACGAAAACAAATTCTAAAGCAAATATCAATTGAATAGCTGATAAACTGAAAGAAAGTAAATCAAAAAATGGTTCAATTGTCATGAACAGGTATGAGGGAGAACCCAATTGCAGGCAGACACGGCGATGACGGGGTTAACAAAGATTTATTAATAACTAAACACAAAACAAAAACCCACAAGGGGGTAAAACTGGGCAAGGTAAACAATGGTTACAAACAGGACACGGACTGACTAACTAAACTAGGAACATAAACACTAAGGACAAGACTAGACTGACTCCTCTAAATACAATAAACAAGAACTAGATACTTAATACAGACTTGACACAGCATACACGCAGAGAGTACCAAATACAATGAACGAGCACAGGACAATAGACAAGAGGAGGCTTTAAAGGGAAACAAACACAGGATAATTGAACAAGGGGCAGGTGTAGGTAATGAGACACTAATGGGAAGGCTAACGAGACAAAAGGGCGGGAAACACTGACGAGACACGAGAAAGCACATGGCATGTCAGAATCAAAACAAAGCCATGTCTTTCTCACACAAAACCTAAGGCTATGCCATGACTCCGCTGCAAGACCAAAAATAAACATGACATGATAGCGGAATCATGACATAAGCCCCCACTTAAATGAACACCTCCAGGTGTTCATCAAGGGGTAGACTAACAAGACAAGACAGACTGGGAACACGACAATACAAGGCAAAACAAAGAAAACAATATCAGGGGCAAACAAGCAAGCAAAATCACAGGGTTGGGGTGAGACAATAAAAATAATAAACATGGGAGGGGGGTGGGGGAACAACAAAGTTCACGGGAGGGTGTCCAAGAGGGTAGGGATAGGGTGGGACAGTCCTTGTTCCCGGGGGCGCTCGCGGGCGTGGAATCCCCGGGGACTTGATGGGAGAAGTCCTCGGGGGAACTGTTCTTGTTCCCGGCTTGAAGGCCGGCTGAGCCGCCGGCTGGAAGGCCGGCTGAGCCGCCGGCTGGAAGGCCGGCAGGGCAGGACTGGGTGCAGGACTTGACGCCGGCTGGAAGGCCGGCAGGGCAGGACTGGGTGCAGGACTTGACGCCGGCTGGAAGGCCGGCAGGGCAGGACTGGGTGCAGGACTTGACGCCGGCTGGAAGGCCGGCAGGGCAGGACTGGGTGCAGGACTTGACGCCGGCTGGAAGGCCGGCAGGGCAGGACTGGGTGCAGGACTTGACGCCGGCTGGAAGGCCGGCAGGGCAGGACTGGGTGCAGGACTTGACGCCGGCTGGAAGGCCGGCAGGGCAGGACTGGGTGCAGGACTTGACGCCGGCTGGAAGGCCGGCAGGGCAGGACTGGGTGCAGGACTTGACGCCGGCTGGAAGGCCGGCAGGGCAGGACTGGGTGCAGGACTTGGCACTGGAGTGGACGCCTGGGCAGGACTTGGCACTGGAGTGGGTGCAGGCGGGACCACCGGACTTGGGACCACCGGACTTGGGACCACCGGACTTGGGACCACCGGACTTGGGACCACCGGACTTGGGACCACCGGACTTGGGACCACCGGACTTGGGACCACCGGACTTGGGACCACCGGACTTGGGACCACCGGACTTGGGACCACCGGACTTGGGACCACCGGACTTGGGACCACCGGACTTGGGACCACCGGACTTGGGACCACCGGACTTGGGACCACCGGACTAGACGGGACATCAGGAGGCCCGCTAGACGATCGGGCCCTCCTGCTCATACGGCGCCCCCCCAAAAAATATTTGGGCTGAGTCCCGGTCTTCTCCTCCGGCTGGAGCTTCGGGCTGGACCAGTCAAAGGGTGCAGAGGGTGAGGAGAGGCACACGGTCCCGATCTGCAAAACCCGACCCTCAGGGCCCGAGTCCAAGAGGGCCGTGGAGTTGGGATGGACTGAGACCCTGGGCGAATCCCGATCGCAAATCCAGCTGACCAGATCCGTGAAGCCCAGGGGTCTCAGCCTCCTCATCTCCGACTGGGAGAGCGGTTCTGCGAGGCAGCGGTTGAATATGCTCTTCAACTCCTGCTCCGTGAAGCAGCCTCGTTTAGATGTTGCTAAGAATTTGTCTGCAAAGTCCCAAATATAGGTGTTGCCCTGCCGGAGGCCAAAGAGGAGGTGCGCCTCCTTTACCCGGTCTCCCGGGTCCATGCTGCCTGCTGGGTTCGGTTGTGGCTCGTTCATTCTGTCATGAACAGGTATGAGGGAGAACCCAATTGCAGGCAGACACGGCGATGACGGGGTTAACAAAGATTTATTAATAACTAAACACAAAACAAAAACCCACAAGGGGGTAAAACTGGGCAAGGTAAACAATGGTTACAAACAGGACACGGACTGACTAACTAAACTAGGAACATAAACACTAAGGACAAGACTAGACTGACTCCTCTAAATACAATAAACAAGAACTAGATACTTAATACAGACTTGACACAGCATACACGCAGAGAGTACCAAATACAATGAACGAGCACAGGACAATAGACAAGAGGAGGCTTTAAAGGGAAACAAACACAGGATAATTGAACAAGGGGCAGGTGTAGGTAATGAGACACTAATGGGAAGGCTAACGAGACAAAAGGGCGGGAAACACTGACGAGACACGAGAAAGCACATGGCATGCCAGAATCAAAACAAAGCCATGTCTTTCTCACACAAAACCTAAGGCTATGCCATGACTCCGCTGCAAGACCAAAAATAAACATTGTTCTTAGGTTTTTGGTTCGTGTGGCCCATTTTTTGGATATTCTCTCTATCGTGTCTTTGCATACCGGGTATCTGGCTCCCAACAGGTCTACAGGAGTGGATGCCATGCTTAAAGAAATATTTTCACAATAATACAAAGTTCAGGTATTTTCAGATTATTTCATTTATTTATTGTAGCATGTTTAAGAGGCAGCATACCATTTATTTATTGTAACATTTTTAAGAGGCAGCATACCATTTGTTTATTGTAACATTTTTAAGAGGCAGCATACCATTTGTTCATTGTAACATTCTTAAGAGGCAGTAAACCAGGACCTGGAGTTTTCTGGAGCTACTTCCACTACCAGTTTCTTCAAAGTTGCTGCTATAAACTGTTGGGGGTCTGCTCTACCAAATTCATTGCAAGTACACAGTATCCTGCTTTTCCAGCTTACATACCGAGTTTCTGCATAGACTTTCAGCTCGGGGTGAGTAATGAGCCGTCCAGTGTTTCCCTGTCCCAAAGTATATCCCTGAGCCTCCCCTTGGTCAAAATAGTGGGCTACCACTCTATCTATGGGGATTCTTTGGAAAAGAGATATTCTTGTTGAGGAGCCTAGGAGACTGCTGATTTTATTATGCTGATATTGACATGCTTCATTCAGGTATTGTCTCAGCACTTCCACCTTGCAACAATGTTGCACAATCTTCCCCTAGCTAATATATGGCCATTCCCATTGGGCAGGATCTATGTTTCGAACCTCAGTCAGTTGATTCAGGTACCAGTTTTTCCTCTCCTCAGTCAGAACTTGCTCTACCCCTTGTGCATCAATATACGTTTCCTCTTCCCAAAAGTGATTCCTAATTCCCTTAGTCTCAGAGATCACAGTCCGTAAGGTCTGTAACTTAGCCTCAATGGCTACGTTTCTCTCATAAGCAAGACCTGGCTCCTCCTCAGCCATGCAACTGGCTACTCCGTGAACTGAAAAATAAAACAATAAGGCACAATATCACCAATGGGGAAAGTCCTATTAGGTTAAAATTGTTCTTGTTCACATACTTCAACAAAGGGGCAAAAATCAGTGGCTTCACAATATGCTTTCTTTTTCACTGAAATCTAGGAGTTTTAGATTTATTGTAAACAAAACTAAATGAAACTCAAACTTTCAGAGTAACTGAATGTTTTAACACGCTGACAGAAAGTAGCAGAACTGAAAGAAAATAAACAAAACTAGAGGGAACTCGACTTTCAGAATAACTAAATGCTTTAATAAACTGGGAGAAAGTAAAATTAAACGAAAACAAATTCTAAAGCAAATATCAATTGAATAGCTGATAAACTGAAAGAAAGTAAATCAAAAAATGGTTCAATTGTCATGAACAGGTATGAGGGAGAACCCAATTGCAGGCAGACACGGCGATGACGGGGTTAACAAAGATTTATTAATAACTAAACACAAAACAAAAACCCACAAGGGGGTAAAACTGGGCAAGGTAAACAATGGTTACAAACAGGACACGGACTGACTAACTAAACTAGGAACATAAACACTAAGGACAAGACTAGACTGACTCCTCTAAATACAATAAACAAGAACTAGATACTTAATACAGACTTGACACAGCATACACGCAGAGAGTACCAAATACAATGAACGAGCACAGGACAATAGACAAGAGGAGGCTTTAAAGGGAAACAAACACAGGATAATTGAACAAGGGGCAGGTGTAGGTAATGAGACACTAATGGGAAGGCTAACGAGACAAAAGGGCGGGAAACACTGACGAGACACGAGAAAGCACATGGCATGTCAGAATCAAAACAAAGCCATGTCTTTCTCACACAAAACCTAAGGCTATGCCATGACTCCGCTGCAAGACCAAAAATAAACATGACATGATAGCGGAATCATGACATAAGCCCCCACTTAAATGAACACCTCCAGGTGTTCATCAAGGGGTAGACTAACAAGACAAGACAGACTGGGAACACGACAATACAAGGCAAAACAAAGAAAACAATATCAGGGGCAAACAAGCAAGCAAAATCACAGGGTTGGGGTGAGACAATAAAAATAATAAACATGGGAGGGGGGTGGGGGAACAACAAAGTTCACGGGAGGGTGTCCAAGAGGGTAGGGATAGGGTGGGACAGTCCTTGTTCCCGGGGGCGCTCGCGGGCGTGGAATCCCCGGGGACTTGATGGGAGAAGTCCTCGGGGGAACTGTTCTTGTTCCCGGCTTGAAGGCCGGCTGAGCCGCCGGCTGGAAGGCCGGCTGAGCCGCCGGCTGGAAGGCCGGCAGGGCAGGACTGGGTGCAGGACTTGACGCCGGCTGGAAGGCCGGCAGGGCAGGACTGGGTGCAGGACTTGACGCCGGCTGGAAGGCCGGCAGGGCAGGACTGGGTGCAGGACTTGACGCCGGCTGGAAGGCCGGCAGGGCAGGACTGGGTGCAGGACTTGACGCCGGCTGGAAGGCCGGCAGGGCAGGACTGGGTGCAGGACTTGACGCCGGCTGGAAGGCCGGCAGGGCAGGACTGGGTGCAGGACTTGACGCCGGCTGGAAGGCCGGCAGGGCAGGACTGGGTGCAGGACTTGACGCCGGCTGGAAGGCCGGCAGGGCAGGACTGGGTGCAGGACTTGACGCCGGCTGGAAGGCCGGCAGGGCAGGACTGGGTGCAGGACTTGGCACTGGAGTGGACGCCTGGGCAGGACTTGGCACTGGAGTGGGTGCAGGCGGGACCACCGGACTTGGGACCACCGGACTTGGGACCACCGGACTTGGGACCACCGGACTTGGGACCACCGGACTTGGGACCACCGGACTTGGGACCACCGGACTTGGGACCACCGGACTTGGGACCACCGGACTTGGGACCACCGGACTTGGGACCACCGGACTTGGGACCACCGGACTTGGGACCACCGGACTTGGGACCACCGGACTTGGGACCACCGGACTTGGGACCACCGGACTTGGGACCACCGGACTAGACGGGACATCAGGAGGCCCGCTAGACGATCGGGCCCTCCTGCTCATACGGCGCCCCCCCAAAAAATATTTGGGCTGAGTCCCGGTCTTCTCCTCCGGCTGGAGCTTCGGGCTGGACCAGTCAAAGGGTGCAGAGGGTGAGGAGAGGCACACGGTCCCGATCTGCAAAACCCGACCCTCAGGGCCCGAGTCCAAGAGGGCCGTGGAGTTGGGATGGACTGAGACCCTGGGCGAATCCCGATCGCAAATCCAGCTGACCAGATCCGTGAAGCCCAGGGGTCTCAGCCTCCTCATCTCCGACTGGGAGAGCGGTTCTGCGAGGCAGCGGTTGAATATGCTCTTCAACTCCTGCTCCGTGAAGCAGCCTCGTTTAGATGTTGCTAAGAATTTGTCTGCAAAGTCCCAAATATAGGTGTTGCCCTGCCGGAGGCCAAAGAGGAGGTGCGCCTCCTTTACCCGGTCTCCCGGGTCCATGCTGCCTGCTGGGTTCGGTTGTGGCTCGTTCATTCTGTCATGAACAGGTATGAGGGAGAACCCAATTGCAGGCAGACACGGCGATGACGGGGTTAACAAAGATTTATTAATAACTAAACACAAAACAAAAACCCACAAGGGGGTAAAACTGGGCAAGGTAAACAATGGTTACAAACAGGACACGGACTGACTAACTAAACTAGGAACATAAACACTAAGGACAAGACTAGACTGACTCCTCTAAATACAATAAACAAGAACTAGATACTTAATACAGACTTGACACAGCATACACGCAGAGAGTACCAAATACAATGAACGAGCACAGGACAATAGACAAGAGGAGGCTTTAAAGGGAAACAAACACAGGATAATTGAACAAGGGGCAGGTGTAGGTAATGAGACACTAATGGGAAGGCTAACGAGACAAAAGGGCGGGAAACACTGACGAGACACGAGAAAGCACATGGCATGCCAGAATCAAAACAAAGCCATGTCTTTCTCACACAAAACCTAAGGCTATGCCATGACTCCGCTGCAAGACCAAAAATAAACATGACATGATAGCGGAATCATGACATCAATAATCAAACTTTAAAAGAAACATAATTGAATGACTCAATAATAATTCACCAAAGTGAAAGAGAACTTAATTAAAAGACTAGTTCAATAACCAACATTATAAGGAATTCAAGCTTAAAATCAATAATTGAATAACTTAATAATAATTCAACAAAGTGAAAGTGAGCTTTAATGTTAATTTAATACTTCAGGCTCAAAATCAATAAATCAATAATTGAATATCTCAATAGTATTTCAACCAAAGTGAAGCGTCAACTGGCTGTCACTAAAAAAGTTCTTATCTTGGAAGGGTAATTCATAACACATGGAGATTGATTATTTCCTAAAGGACAATTCAAAGACACAAGCTTTAAAACATGAGGCTCAAAGATTAAATTTAAGTCAATATTAATATTCCAAAATACGAACTCAGAAATGGTTTTGAAACATGCGCTTCATGAAAAGGTTCTAAAATATAAATGCAAAGTGCTTCTCGAAGTCAGAAAAATATTAGAAGGTTTTATTATTTAAACTGCTTTATGCATGAAATCACACTGATACCATGGGTAGTTTTTGGTATTTGTTTACGCTCCTTATGTTAAGATGTTATAATATTCTTTTTGGTCATTCAATCTTTATCTAGGAAAAAACAAGAACTCAACAATGGTCAACTTTCTTAAGGTCTACAAATAACGCAATGTCTCAGTTCACCTTCTCCCCTGCTCTCTGTGCTTCCTCGTGCCTGCACGCACACACATTTTTTTTTTTTTTTTTTTCTTCACTCACTCACACCCACACACACACACAATCTCTCTTTCTGTGGTCTTTGTCCCACTCTACTGGACACTCACAGAATCACTTTCTTTGGACCCTGGCCAAAGGCCCCCACCTTCGCTCACTCAAATTTTCTGAGGTAGTTTTTTATAACAACATTCATTCTGACGCGGATTTAGACATACACATAACATACTGAATCGATTCTTTTTGCCCTCTCCTAGCGGGTCTCTTTTTGCCCTCTCCTAGCGGGTCAATTCTTTTTCTGCCCTCTCCTAGCGGGTATCTTTTGCCCTCTCCAAGCGGGTATCTTTTGCCCTCTCCAAGCGGGTCTCTTTTTTGCCCTCTCCTAGCGGGTCAATTCTTTTGCTCCTTCTCCTAGCGGGTATCTTTTGCCCTCTCCAAGCGGGTATCTTTTGCCCTCTCCAAGCGGGTCTCTTTTTGCCCTCTCCTAGCGGGTCAATTCTTTTTCTGCCCTCTCCTAGCGGGTATCTTTTGCCCTCTCCAAGCGGGTCAATTCTTTTGCCCTCTCAGAACGGGTCAGACAAACAATAATAATAATAACTGTCTTAAACAGTCTACCATCTTCATTCCATCTCTTTTTAATCCTTCACCTTTAACTTTGAGACCTGAAGACCCTCTTTGCATTTTAACATATCAATTAAGTTCTTTGGACCGGAGAAGCTTTTATAAACATCACTGCTAAATGGGACTCACCTCCGGCAGACTGTACAGATTATCTGAGTATTTTAATTTATAAGGCAAAAATCATGCTCACCTTCTCTTGATCTGTACAGCAAACCGGAAAGTTTCGTCGCAGGTAGCCGTTCGATGTCCTCAGCCTCTTTCCGGTCCCTTCGTGGTCGCCAAATATGTTGTGGAAAAATTGATCTTGTAGTTTCAAAAAATTGCTCAAACAAAGAAGGTCCAGGTGTCAAAGAGTAAACTTTATTTGTTCGAATCAAACAAAGTGAGATCTTCCCAAAGCATCTGAAAATACAGTGTTTTCAAGCCCATAGTTATAGTAAAACTTGTGCAGGGGGGTTGCCTGTTACACCAATCAAGTAAGTTCCCGTTATCTCTTATTTTTGATGACCAATAACTCTGTTTCTGCCACCAATAAATCTCAGGCAACAGGACACGTTTTTAATTGTGGAATCTTGGTTGGCACATAGACAAAAAATAATGTGCCCATATTTGAACACTTTTCCGGTTCTTTTCCGGCAAAACGACTTTGTGAACTCATAATGCATCTCTGACCCTATGCAATAACTCATGAGTTGTCCTTTAGCATATTGTAGGGTTTTATTAAAACTGTCCTCATGTTTTGATATAGTACTGTTTTTCAGCGCATCAATGAAGCTATAAGTTAAGTTTAATTAAATTTGTCTTCAAGAATGTGTCGGGGGTACGTGCAGGTGTTCTATGTAAAAAGTGTTTTCTGCATGTCATTCTTCAAACTTTATTTGAACCTTAGGCCTTGCAGACATCACTGGACTTTATATTGCTGTAAAACGTTGAAAAGTATTCTTTAAACATGCTATATAAGTATTTTATGTAAATAATCATTAAACTGGTATGCTGATTGTAACATTACGTCATTAAATCATCTTAGTCATTTGCTCACAATCATCTTGACCTAAATGTGGTTAAATATGGTTTCTGATTATATCACTAATATCTAATAGCTATCACTAATATCTAATAGCTAATAGTCTCTAATATCTAATAACTAATAGTCTATTCTATTGTTCCTATGAATACTTCTCAATGCTTCATGACTGATAAAAAGTCTAATAATAAAAATGTGATAGATTAATATTCAAATGCATGCATAAATGAAGATATATCATTGTGGTTAAGATACTGCTTAAAGATACTGAAGGAAATAAAGAAAATACAACAAAATACACAATATAAAAAACTAAATAGTACACACATATACTATATAGCTTTAAGGTATAAAGGGAACCCGGGGCCCCCGGGCCCCACCCACGGTGCGCGTGCCCTTGCCCGCGACTTTTTTTTTATATATGGGGAGGAAAAAAATAATACAACAAATATTTACATAAACACCCCCATATATTACTATTTTCCCCCGCGCGCAGAAAAAAAACACATTCATTCACATATATTTCTGAACTTCTGTACAAATTTGTTAAAGCTGTAAACGGCTAATTTGACAGGCAAATGACACGCACCGCTTCTGCATTGTAAACTCTGACATCTTACGTGTTTAAAATCAATGAAACATGCACGGTGTATGGTGCATGTCAAACAAGTTGCCCCAAAAATAACGCGGACTGGTTGCACGTTGGTCTCCTTTTAGTCTGATATGATGCTCTGCAGAAAAAAAAAACTAGTTAATTTTTTTGCAGAAAGACAACGGAGCTCAGAATTATAAAATAGCGGTGTGTTCTGCAACACAGAGAAGCAGAAGAAAATATAAGAATTACCCTTAATAAAACGGCCTGCTTTTACAACAGAATGCATAAGCCTCTACCTTTAATAGACTTTGCGCCATTAACCAGGGTCAGTCATTTCATTGAAGCCTTAATAAAAATTACGGTTCAGGACAAGGAAATTGTCCAGCACAGTAAAAAAAAATGTATGACGCTGCAAACCCCTTAAAATAATAAAACCGTCTTTATCAATAATCAAAATAATACACAGAAAAGTATGTATGTGCCACAATAACATGCATAACAGTGCTAATGTAGATTAAAAAAGGATTAAAATAGCGATAAAAGATATGTGATGTCACCTGTCAATGTATGGGTTTAACCAATATTTGATTTTATATTTGCAATATATGTTTATATATATTTTTTTATATTAGTATTTTATTAAACAGTATAAAAAATAACTAGCCATTCTAACACGCACTGTGAGTCAGTTACGTCACCTATATGTTTCTTTGCTCACAGCTGATTGGTCAAACTTCAGTCTGAGATCTTGAATCCAGAACATAATCTGCCCCGGAGCAGGTTAGCCGTGCAGCGTAAGACACCATGGCGACGAACACCGAATAAAGCCGAGCTACTTTCATGGTACCTAAAACCCAGGGTCGGCACAAACTAAACTGAAACATAGCTGGCTAGCCACCTAAACCAGCTTCATGGTACAGGCCCCTGGTGTCTTTTTCTTTTTTGGATTTCTTGCCCTGTTCCCTGCCTGTTGTGTTTGTTTCTTTGTTTGCACTGCCTTTCTGTGTATGACCTGTTGAACATTTCTTCAATGTTCTGCGTGTTCAGAATTGGAGAGAGGCCAGTCAAAGTAAAATCTTGAAGTTTATTGATCAGAAGATTCAAAAATACAACAGCTGCTGGGTGAGTTGCCTCAGACGCACACGTCTCACACAAAGAAGCGACGTCTTACAAAGGACCCACCCCGAAGAACAATTTTACATGGTATTTATAATCCTTCTGGTGTCTTTTCTTAGTCCGAGAAGCTGATGTCCTTTCTCGGACGTGGAATCCTGGGAACACGTCCAATCCGCTTTCTCTCCTTTATTCTGCCTCAGCCAACCAGCTCACACTGCTTTTCCTGACTATTTGTGGAGACCCTATACCTCACCGAAATTCCGACGAGCTCTGCGTAATCTGATTTTTACACACACACACACATATTATTCTGGTACAGAAAGTTCACTCAAAATCAGCCCTTAACTCAACTCACACACTGGTTATATTTTCAACATATCATGGACAGTTAGTGATCAATAATGAAATCATAAAGCATATTAAATGTAAAAGCACGTTTAAACCACAAAAAAAATCACAATAAAAATCCTCCAGACCCTTGCCTGTTCTTTGGATTAAGCCTTTGTATTTCCCACAATAAATCTGCAATTGGATTTCACCTTCGTGTCTCGTAACAAAAAGAACGGTTCCTTAACGAACCGGATTTCGTTGTTATTTGTCACATGCATCAAGTGAAGTGGTTAGAACCGCGTGCAGTTGATTGACATTGGTTGATAAATCTTTGTTAGGAAAACAGGGTAATTTATGAGTATCATGGCATCCTCACCAAAGAGAGCTTAGACTGAGGCTACAGATCATATTTGTATTATTTTCCACAACGTAAACCCAGTGAAAGTTGGGATTCGTAATGGCGGAAAAGATTTGAATGCGCTACTGCGAAGGACTAAAGACATGTCGTTGATTTTTCAGCCGAAAAACGCACGAGTTTTCTGCAGGCACAAAAGTCCAATAAAACTTCAGAGGATCAAAAGAGTTGTCAGTGAGTATGTTTTGGTATATGTATGAAGGTGAATTGATGTTTTAATATTGTTGGTGCTTAATAAAGTTTTTATTTTAAAGGTTCGGGAGGTGGCGAGTTTGACATCCAGTGCGGAAAGTCGACTGACATATCCGTTTTGCATTTCTATTCAAATAGACTCTACAAAATGTGAAGAAAACACTTGCGGGGTAAAAGTTATGCCGCCTTGACAACAGGACTGTTCACTTTTATTTTGTATATGTAATGCTATCAGTGAAAAGTCATTATTTAATATTTTATTTTGTTAATTTAATTGTTATCGTAATGGTTTGGTTGAATGATTGGTGCAAATACCGACTTTTTCTCCTAGCACGTGCAACCTATGATAGATCATTTTAACAGCATAAGTGAAACATGTAGGATTAATTTACAGCATAATATCCTATCAAATTATACTATCAGTATTAAGTAAATATGTAGAATGATTTTACAACGAAAAGACACTATTAGATTCCCATAGCAGTATAAAATAAATAGGGAATTTTTATAGCGTAAAAAAATTATGTCAGACACAGTAATATTCTCTGGCCCCCTCCCTGCTTATCATGGTGATGAGATACATAGCAGAGTATCATCACTAAATGGCTGGTTGTCTGAGTGGTGCCTGCAGAATGATATAGTTTTTATAAATAACTGGAAGAGTTTTGAGGGCAGACCTGACCTGTTGAAAAGAGATGGTCTCCACCCCTCCTGGGCTGGAGCTTCTCTACTCTCTAGAAATATGGCACATTGTCTTAATGCTAAAACTTGACTCACTGGGGCCCAGGTCAGGGAGCAGACTGAATGGCTTAACCAACGGTCTGCTTGCCGTCTCACGTTGCAGAACACACTAAATACACAACATGCGATAATACTTTCTCCCAAACATCATAAAATAGAGACTGTGTCTGTCCCCCGGATTAGCAAACATAAAATAATGCGTAAACCTCTCAAAGGTAATTTAGTTAACGTTAAACTAACTAAACATGAACATAATACAGATAATCAACTGTTACGACTCGGATTGCTAAATATTAGATCTCTCTTTAATAAAGCACTTTTTATTAACGATATGATAACAGATCATAAAATAGACATGCTCTGTCTGACAGAAACATGGCTAAAGCCAGATGATTATATTCCTTTTAATGAGTCTGTCCCCCACGATTATTATTATACACACACGAGCCTCGCCTAAAGGCAGAGGGGGAGGTGTTGCTGCACTTTACCGTAACTCTTTTAGCATTTCTCAGAAGTCTAATCCTAAATACAATTCTTTTGAAGTCATGGTACTTGATGCATCAATACCTAATACTAAGGATAAAACATCTTTAAAATTTATTCTGGCTATTGTATATAGGCCTCCAGGGCACCACACAGATTTTATTAAAGAATTTGGTGGGTTCTTATCAGAACTAGTACTGGCTGCAGACAGAGTCCTTGTTGTTGGTGACTTTAACATTCATGTAGATAATGATACAGATGCTTTAGGAATGGCTTTTAAAGACACTCTTAACTCCATGGGCGTTAGTCAACATGTGTCGGGACCTACTCACCTTCGTAATCATACTCTAGATTTAATATTGTCTTACGGTATAAACGTGGGCGACGTAAAAATCCTTCAGCAGAGCGAAGACATTTCGGATCATTATCTGGTATCATGCTTGTTTCACTACCCAATGGTGGCAAATCAAACGCCAAGTTACAAATATTGTAGAACAATTACTTCGACTACAAAAGATGCGTTTCTTGATAATCTGCCTGAATTGTCTCAAATCTCTAGCATGAGTAATAACGTTGAAGATCTTGACTTTACCATTGAAAATATTAATGCCACCTTCTCGGAAACGCTAGACATAGTTGCTTCTCTGCGCTTAAAGAAGATTAAAAAAGACAGACCGACACCGTGGAAAAATGAACTCACTCAGGCTCTAAAGAAAGCGGCACGAAAAATGGAGCGCAACTTTAAGAAAACTAATTTAGAGGTATTTCGTACTGCCTAGAAGGATAGTATTAAAAAGTACAAGAAAGCCCTAAAAAAGTCTAGATCTGCCTACCTTTCATCACTAATAGAAGAAAACAGCATAACCCTAGGTTTTTATTTGATACAGTGGCTAAATTAATCAAAAATAAATCGTCAGCAACTTCTGATTCTGTATACCAGCATAGCAGTGTTGAATTCATGAACTACTTCACAAATAAAATCCAAGATATTCGAGAAAAAAATTATAACTATGCAATCAGAAGTTAAACCTGCTGAACAAACGACTAACTACAGCGCCTCTAAGGAGAAATTACGTTTATTTTCTACTATAGATCACGATGAACATCTAAAATCATTAGATCATCTAAATCAACTGCATGCATGTTAGACCCTATACCTACAAATCTACTGAAAGAGATGCTCCCAGAAATGATAGATCCTCTACTTAGCATTATTAACTCATCTCTGACATTAGGACATGTGCCTAAAGCATATAAGGTGGCTGTTGTAAGGCCCCTTGTCAAAAAAACCCATCTGGACCCTGGAGAACTAGTTAACTACAGACCTATTTCGAATCTACCTTTCTTATCTAAAGTTCTGGAAGAAGTAGTCTCAACTCAAATATGTTCCTTCCTCCAAAGGAATGAGATTAATGAAGATTTCCAGTCTAGATTTAGAGCACATCACAGTACAGAGACTGCTCTGATTAGAGTTACAAATGATCTGCTTATGGCGTCCGACCAAGGTTGTACCTCCTTATTGGTGCTGCTAGATCTTAGTGCTGCATTCGACACCATTGACCACAGCACGCTCCTACATAGACTTTTATGTCGGTATTAAGGAAATAGCTTTGAAATGGATTAGATCTTATTTATGCGACCGTTTTCAATATGTAGCAATAAACAATGAGGTATCACACAAATCGCAAGTCCAGTACGGTGTACCACAGGGCTCAGTCTCGGGGCCTATGCTCTCCGCATTATACATGCTACCTTTAGGAGATATAATAAAGCGACACGAATAAGCTTTCACTGTTATGCTGATGATACGCAACTATATTTCCCCGAAGCCTCATGAAACGCAGCAATTCCATTGAATAGTGGAATGCATAGTCGATATAAAAAAGTGGATGAGTAGCAATTTTATATCACTGAACTCGGACAAAACAGAAGTGTTACTTATCGGACCGAAAACCGCCCTACGTAACAACCAAGAATACTGCTTAACTATTGATGGATGTTCCATAAAACCCTCATCTTTAGCTAAGAATCTTGGCTTCATATTCGATAGTACTCTGTCATTTGAGAACCAGGTCGCCAACACCTGTAAAATTGCGTTTTTCCATCTTAAAAATATATCTAAACTACGTCATATGCTGTCACCATCAGATGCAGAGAAGCTTATACATGCCTTTATGACATCAAGACTAGATTACTGTAATGCACTATTAGGTGGTTGCCCTGCAGGCCTATTACCAAAATGCGGCAGCTCGAGTTCTTACACGTACAAAAAAGTATGAGGTTCTGTCAACCTTGCAATGGTTAACCTATAAAGCATTGCATTAACTTTAAAATCTTGCTTATTACCTATAAAGCCTTGCATGGTTTAGCTCCTCACTACTTGAGTGACCTTCTCACGTATAACAGTCCATCACGTGCACTACGCTCCAGGCGTCAGGTCAGTTGGTAATACCTAGAATTTCAAAATGCATTTTTCCTATCTAGCGCCTAAACTTTGGAACAGTCTTCCCCGCACTGTCCAGGAGGCAGACACACTCTGTCAGTTTAAATCTAGACTAAAGACGCATCTTTTTAATCTTGCATACACTACATTATCATAATATATGTATTTCAAAGATCTAGGCTGCACTAGTTAGATCAACTGGAACCAGGAACACTTCCAATAACAACTGATGGATTTGTTGCATCAAAGAGTGTTAAACAGTACTCCACTCTCAGCCAGTCTTGTCTCATTGTTCCAAGGTTACTAGAGCGGGCAGGATGCAGTCCAAGGTTACCGGAGCGGGCAGGGCGCAATCCATTCCCAGACCTGACAAATGCTGGACGAAGGACGTGGCGACTCTACAAAACTTCAGCCGCTATTAGATTATTAATGATAATTTTAAATCTAACTTTTTTTTATTTTGCCTTGTTGTGCAAGCACTGTCGAGCTTGTGCAGAGGCTGCAGTTTTTACCAAATTTTAGCAGCCCCCGGCCAGGCAAACAGTATGCAAACGGTGGCGAGGAACCCAAAACTCCATTGGAGGAGAAAAAACCTCAGAGGGAAACCAGGCCTAACCAGGGGATTCCAGTTCCCCTCTGACCTGCTGGCAAAGAGATTTGAACCAGCAACCTTCTGATCACAAGCCCAACACTCTAACCCCCAGGCCATAACTGAAGTTGCGTAGCTTACTCCAGACTGAGCCCTGTGGTACGCCGTACTGGACTTGCGATTTGCGTGATACCTCATTGTTTATTGCTACATATTGAAAACGGTCGCATAAATAAGATCTAAGCCATTTCAAAGCTATTTCCTTAATACCGACATAAACGTCTATGTAGGAGCGTGCTGCCCAACACTCTAACCCCCAGGCCACTCTTGAATGAAAATTGCTGATGTTATTGGATTTTCAGGTGATATTCTCAATTCATTCAGCAACGGTTGTATTTAATTATACAGTACAATCATAACATAGTACTGACATTATGTTAATTCCATGATGTCCTTAAACATAACAATATTGCTGGCCACAAACGGAGAAAATACGCGATGTCCTAGACGTGGCGCTTCTCATCAGGTACACTGTACTTATCGTAGTATTACCAGTATTATAACAATGACATAAGTATAGCACAGTGTAAAGTGGATTCATTCGTTTTCTTCTACATTAAATAGGTCATACATGTAACGTATTTCTCAACAATGTGTAAAAAGTATTTCAACCATTTTGACAGCTAATTTCATGAACTTATCTTTATTTAATCATTCAAATTTGGCTGGGTGGTTAATAACAGTTTCTTCTTTAGTGTGACAAACTCAAAACACATATCTATTTCTGACTTTACACCGACTTTAAACTAGTTAGATGTTGTCGCAATATCCGCTGGCGGCTACATGCCAACCACTGTAAGTCCTGCTCATTTTTCAGCAAATGATACTCAACTAGCAACAGGGACATGGACACAGTAAAGTTAACGTTACATCGACACTGGAAATACTTTCTTACCTTGAATACACGGATGAAGTTGCACCCAAGAAGCCCAGGCCAAAAACAGTAGAATCGAGCTAAAAGTCTTTTTGCTTTTAATGAATAACTCTAAATTTGATAAAGATTTCATTCATGTAATTTTGGCAGTAGAATGAGCTCATTGAGGGCTTTCATTTCATAAATATCTATATTTCATCCTAAATTAATTATGATGAATAGAGGGATGAAATTTTGACAAGAATGGAATTTCTCTAATACACATTGCACATAAAAAAACTTTACTTGAGTGATCTAGTTACTTGTAGAGAGTGTGTTTGTTTAAATGAAAATGGTTATGATACAACTAAAAATTACATTTACTTGTAAGTCCTCAGCATTAGTTTTTGACTTTGCAGTCATATCCACCTTAGTTCCGGATTTCTCTGCATCAGCGTCTGCAGGTTTCTGAAATGTTTCTCCACTTCTGATCCACTGCATGGACTGGAGAACACAACTGCAGCACTTTCTAACATGTCATCAAGTTCTTGCAAAGGTGCATTTTTTTCTGGCAAATACTAAACATATTGCCTGCATCCAGGACTATCGACCCATCACACATGATGGGTGAGCGCATGGCTGACCATCCAAAAAACGTCACATCTGAACGCTACATCTGTCAGAAATGCCTCTAGGAAAAAAGTGGGACCGAGGCTGTGGTGTTAATGAGATTCGAACCAGCAACCTTCTGATCACAAGTACAACGCTCTAACCAAAAAACTGTTATAATCTACCCTCATGCAAACTAGATGCGAAACATTAAAGATGTCAAGTTACAGCTGTGCGCTGTATGTAACACAGCAGTTACAGTGTCTTTTGTACAGTTTAATCTTCTGGGTTTATTATTAAGTTAAATTATTGAACTTAAGTTACTGTAATGTGTTATTGCCAACTGTTTATTATTTTTAACTGTTGTAATTTATTATTATGTATATTTACATTAGAAAATCACAACATCAAAACAACACCCGAATCAGCCTTGTGAGTGGTGACAATAAATAGGGTGTGTTCATAAACAAGTGCATCTTCATTTAGTCTCTGATCAGACAGTCTTTTGTGAGTCAGCATCCCAAGCCAGCTGTTAGTTATATGGTGAAGAGTTGTCATGGTTCTGCCCAGTCTGGTCTTGTTTATTCTCAGAGTCTTGTGGGCAGAGCCGTGGCAGTACCATGTCATGTGGTCGTTTGGTGTGGAACCGCGTGGCTTTGGCTTTGTTTGCCTACATCACGCTGTCTCCGGTCTTATGCCTTTAACCACGCCCCCCGGATACTTCCGCAATTCTGTCCTCATTGTTTTCGTCTTGAATTCGGGTTCTGGTGGGCAGAATTGTGGAAGTATCTTGTTCACGTGTAAATAAATGAAAAAGACATTTATTATTTTTCCGTGTGTCTTTGAGTCACGTGTATAAGCCCACCGACCCTTGTTGTCGGTAATAATCCCACGAATGTGTCAATCGTTCACACCTGTCCCTGTGTCATTATCCTTTGTTTGTTCCCTCTATGTAATGCCCTCATGTCTATTGTCCTGTGCTGGTTCGTTGTACGCAGTCTGTCTTCGTAAAGTGCTATTGTCCAGTCGTGTGCATTACTCTTGTAAGTCCTCTGCTTTTTGGTCTTGTTTTACTGATTTTTATGGTTTTTGTAGTTTTGTCCCCATTCTTGGTGTTTTTAATTTTAGTCCCTGTCTTGTTTAGCCCCTTGTCTTTTTCGTTGTTCCTATTTAGGCAATAATAGTATTTTCCATTCAAGAACTGCTGTCTGCATTTTGGGTCCTCTGTGCAAATCATGACAGACTTACTAAACAAAAAAAGTTTCAGGCATGTTTATGCATATTGATCTCGCGCATGCAAATATTCTCCCTGTAAACGCATTCATTCTTTTGTTTTTGAGAATTCTGCCATGTAAATAGCGAATCCGCCATGGGGATTGAAGAGAGCAAGAGATGACGCTCTAATTTGTTTATTTGCACACTATGCCCAAAACACACCCGTGACTCATTAAGAGAATCAGGAGAACCGGATGAGGCCATGCCTGCGCCCATGTGCACCGACTGTTTTGCCTACACTTTAGAACATGCATTTAGATTATAGCATAGGTGTTATTAATAAATAAATATTTAAATTACTAAAATAACAATTCGAATTCTAAATAAAAATGGTAAGGCTTCATATTACAGCAATGTATCGCATAATTAAACAAAATTTACATCATTACTTTTTTTATAACATTATTATTAGAAATAGTTAAGACAATCCTCTATGCCAAATTCCAATATATGAATTTAACAGTTAAAAGCACGAAATCTATTCGGCATAAATCAAATAATTGAAAAGACACATACAGTAGGACTTTATTTTGAGATGCAACACAAGATGGATCAGCTCCAGCTTCGTTTAACCCATCAGCTGTTGATTGTTCTGTGGTCACACAATCCTGCTTGTGTACGAATGTAAAATGTGTTATTTGTTTGAAACTTTAGTAAAAGTAAATCTTTGCAAGCATACAAACCTTTAAAGGTAGTTCAATTGCCATAAGAACTGCTTCATCATCACATGAACTGAAAAACAAATTCCTACATTTTAACCCACAACAAGCACATTCACCAACACGTTAGTGCACACAGTACCATACCTATTCTCTGATTGGCTGACTGAATCCTTGTAAACATGGAATAAAAAAAAAGTTGTATCTTTACTATGAAGTTTATTGATCAGAAGATTCAAAAATACAACAGCTGCTGGGTGAGTTGCCTCAGACTCAGTCTAACAAGAGAACTGATATCTCACAAAGGACTCACACCGAAGCACAATATTTCATCGTATTTATAATCCTTTTTGGTGTCCCTTTTTATCTCGAGAAGCTAATGTCCTTTTGCGAATGTGAAATCCTGGGAACACGTCCAATCCGCTGCCTCTCCTTTGTTCCTCAGTTCACGCTGCTTGTCCCGACTATTTTATGGAGACCCCATACCTCACCAAATTTTGATGAGCTCTGCGTAATCTGATCTTTACACACACACACATGTATTATTCTGGTACAGAAAGTTCACTCCAAATAAGTCCTTTGGTTAACTCACACACTTGTTATATTTTTAACATATTATGCACAGTTAGTGGTCAATTATGAAATCATAAAGCATTTTAAATGTAAAAGCACGTTTAAACCATAATAAAAATCACAATAAAAGTCCTTCAGT
>CM074079.1:13298983-13404621 GCA_037178815.1 Barbatula barbatula | reverse complement strand
TATTTTCTAATATGGAATCGCAATCTGCATTTATAACCATGTTCATTTTATTTTCTCTTTCAGATATCTTGCCACAGGAGACTCCTTCCGGACCATCGCCAGCAGCTTCCGTGTTGGTGTCTCCACAGTCTGCAAGATTGTCCCAGATGTGGCGACTGCAATCTGGGACTGCTTAGTAGAGGAGTTCATGGCTGTGCCCTCCACAGATGAATGGAGGTCCATTGCAGAGGGTTTTGAGGAGAGGTGGAACTTCCCGCTCTGCTGTGGAGCACTGGACGGCAAGCACGTCATGATAAAGGCACCCCCCAATACCGGATCCCAGTTTTTTAATTACAAGGGACATTTTTCTCTAGTTCTTCTAGCTTTTGTGGATGCAAGGTATTGCTTCCGGGTGATTGATGTCGGGGGATATGGCCGGACAAGCGATGGTGGGATTCTGTCTAACTCAGCCTTTGGCCAGGCACTCCGTGGTGGCACCCTCCATCTGCCACCTGACCGTCCTCTACCAGGAGCTGACCACAGAGGACCCCTGCCCCATGTCTTTGTGGCAGATGAGGCCTTTCCCCTCAGGAAAAACCTCATGAGGCCATTCCCTGGGCGCTCCCTTCCCCGAGAGAGACGGGTATTTAATTACCGTCTGTCCAGAGCCCGGATGGTGGTGGAGAATGCCTTTGGGATCCTGTCCTCACAGTGGAGGATATATCGCCGCCTCATAGAGGTTCAGCCTGATGTTGTGGAGAGGTGTGTGAAGGCGACGTGTGTCCTCCACAACTTTCTGAGGAGATCTGAAGAGGCACCTGCTGTGAGGGCGGGGGTGCAAGGTACAGAGGAGTCGCTGCAGAGTCTTGGTCGGGTTGCAGCAAATAATTCTGCCAGAGAGGCCATCCGGGTTCGGGACAGTTTCATGGCTCACTTTTCTGCCGAGGGAGCAGTCCCGTGGCAGCCGACTGAATAGTTTTTGTTCATTACATACTGTGCTGTTTATGTCCTTTATGTTTAGCTCCTATAATTATTCCATTCTATTGTCTTTTCTTTTGATTTCCACACTTTGTATATTGTAAATGATAAATGGAGCCATCCTCCAAAATTAATCTGTCTCGTTGCTACATTCTCATTACACTATACCACAACACTGGTCCAATGACAAATAACAATTTTTTACTATACTATTGTGAGTGTATTTGCAATACGACATAATTAAAGTGAATGTACAATTCAAATGATTGTAGTCTTAATATATAAATAATATTTGAATGTAACAAATATAAATGATGATTTACTATGTTATACACAAAGTAACACACCAAAACCTTTGATCATTTTATAGAACATTTATTTAAAAAAACATTTATAAAAATAAAAACTATATACAAAGAACATTTACAACTATTTACATGCAGGAATAAAAAGGATCTTGTTTGGAAGAGGGAAGAGTGAGGGGTCAAAATGAAGTAGAGGAGAAAGGAGAGAAAGTCTGTTTCATTCCCTGCAGAGATTGCTGCCTCTTTTTAAAAAAACTACTATGTGGGCTCCAATTGTTCCAAATTAAGCACAACTGTGCTGCTTTCATAAATTAATTTGTGAATTTGAAATTTCACAAATTCCTTTGTCTGAGGTGGCAATCTCTCCAGGGAAGGGACCAGACTCAAGAGGAAGAGCTCATCCTCTGAGCGTGGAGGCGGCGTTGGGGCAACAGGACGGGTCCGGAGTGCTTCCAGGAGCTGCCGCTCCACCTCAGATGGCTGCTCCCTAGGCCTTCTCCGAGCTCTTCTTGGTGGTGCTGTAACAAATGATAAAACATTTTGTACTATAAGAAGGCATAAAAGGATTAAACTAATTCACAAACGTCACTGTAAATATAATATGCATGTAAACATTGTCATAATTGCCTGTACACACCTCTGGGTACAGCAGCAGATGATGAAGCAGAAGCAGCAGCAGGTTCCGGCAGAGGGGACCCAGGCTCACTGCCATCAAAAGAACCAGTCGGATCTGTCATGACAATTTTAAATATTAATTGCACATTATACCTGTCACAGAGAAATGAATAAAACAACTACATGTTGCCCTGTTGTATTGCTTCACTTGTCAACACACCTACTGCTGCCTCGCCCTGGTCGGAGTGGTCGTACCCTGCGGCCTGATTCTCCTCATCCCCCCTTTCCATATTCCCGCTTGTCTCCCGTGGGGAGACGAAGCGGTCTAGAAAAGACAGGACCGCAGAGTACTTCCATCTTTTTCCTGAATCTGCTGCTGACCCACTCCTCTTCTCTGTCTCCTTTCTCCTCTCCTTTAAATATGTGTCCCTCAAGCTCTTCCACTTCTTTCTGCACACTTCCTCTGAATAAACACATGAACTTTAGCGGGAACGTAGTTGTAAAATAATAAGCTCAATCTACCGCCTTTAGCTACCTTGTAGTTTCAATATGTATATATAACTCAAATTGAGTTAAGAATGTTTTTACAACTTACCAGATTCTCCGACCTCCTCACTCACTTTCTTCCAAGCAAGATCCTTTTTATTCCTGTTTTTATAAAAATAGGAACAACTATCATAAAGCTCCGGGTGTCCACACACGGAGATGATAAGTTTCTCCTCCATTTTGTTTCTGCCTCTGCTCGCTACGTCGTCTACGTCACTACTAGAGCAGGCTCCTGATTGGTTAACGCGACGCGAATTTCCGCCAAAGTTCAGATTTTTCAACTCGCGCAACTCGCGCAATTCGCGTCATTCGCGCGATTCGCGTCATTCGCGCGATTCGCGTCATTCGCGTGATTCGCGCAATTCGCGTCATTCGCATCATTCGCGCCGCCTCATTCGCGCAATTCGCGCCGCAAGCGCGTCTATCGCGTCTTTACATTGACTTAACATGTAAATCACTCGCGCTTGACGCCTCATTCGCGCTCGGTGTGAACACACAGTTAGATAAATAATTTTGTAGTATTAATAAAAAACAAGCCAAATAAAAAAAAGAGGGGGAAAAGAAATAAAAAAAAAAATTTTTTTACTCTATTACTCTTGTTTTTATAAAAAATACAAAAAATATATTATTCTCTTCCACACTATCATAGAAACAAAAACAATGTTCGTTTTCTTTTTTTTTTTATAAATTTTTTTTTTTAAAAAAATTTTAAAACAAAGTGTCCCCCATTTTTTTAAAAGAAGTTTCTTCTTCCGGGTTTCCATTCATATTTGGAGAGTTTTTCAGTGCCTCCTGCTGTAACCAGACGAGGCACGCTCGCTGTTTGAATACTGAATGGAGAATGATTGACAGCCGCAGAGGGAAAACGAGTTTCCATAAGCTTTTATTTTACCATGTAAATATACTTCTGTCCCTCACATTAAGGTATTGAATGGCTTCAGATGACTTTGTGAAATTATAATCAGGAGCTTTAGCTAGCTGGCTAACGTTGCGTTCTGTCCTGCTGTGTTCAATGACTCAATTCATCAAGCTGAAGCTAACGTTAGCTAAGCCTGTCAACAAAATATTACAATTATTAAAACCATCACTCATCAAATTCAGTTTATCCAGGCGTGCTTTCAGCTCCTGATGGTGGTCTGCGCCCCTTGGTGTGCACGCTCTGGTCAGCACGAGCGCGAAGTGCTTGTAAACCAATCAGGTAATGGTGTTCCCCTCCAGAGAAAGAAATTGGTAACGCAAGGCCCTTCGCGCTAATATTTCCATGCACTGTTGAACATTTGGGCAATGTTCTGCGCGTTCAAAATTGGAGAGGAGGCCAGTATAGAAAAATGTGAAATTTATTGATCAGAAAATTAAAAGAAAATACATCAGCTGTGTACAGCAGCCGATGGGTGGGTGGGTTGCCTTAGACTCAGTCTTACAAAAAGAACTGTTGTCTTAACAAAGGCCCGACCGACCACCGAAAAACACCTTCACAGGCTTTTATAATATTTCTTGGGGTGCCTCTTCTTCAGCTGGGGTCCAATCCGCTTTCTCTCCTTTGTCCTGTCTCAGCCAACCAGCTCACTCTCCTTTGCTCTTTGACCTTCTGCAAAACATTACATGAGACCCCCACACCACATTCCAACAAGCTCTGTGCGTAACCTAGTCTCTACACACATACATAGTATTTCCTGTGGAAAAAGCCCTCAGTATCAGTCCTAAATTCTTGGTTAACCCAACTAACACACTGGTTATATTTTCAACATATTATGCATAGTTAGTAATCAATAATGAAATCATAAAGCATATTAAATGTAAAGGCACGTTTAAACCACCATAAAAATCCTTCAGCACTCGCTTCTGGCACGCGCGCCTGTCAATCCCCCCCACAATTCACGTAGATCACCTATTTTGTTTTCAAAATGGGGAATTTCGCCGAAAGGTGAGTGATTTTCATGCCTGACTATTGTCAAAACCATGGTTTAATATTTGACCAATGCTATGGCTTTTACAAATCACGATTTACACACAATAAATCCTTGAACAAATGTACCATTTATTTCATTAAAACAAATAAAATCGTTGTGTAATATTCATGTAATGTAATTCTGTAATGTAGTCCATAATAGAGATTCTTCTGAGGACGGCAGGATTATGAATTTGTCTGGCAAGCAATGTTCCCTCTAAACTGCGCGCTTGTGCAATCGCACACTGCTCCTGCAATCTCTGCGCACAGCATATCTATGCAGCGCATAAAATAAAATCCTACCTGATCCGTAAATAAATGCAGAAAGATTTATTCTGTACCATTTTGCAATGCAAGTCAGTGAGTGACAGGTGACAACAAGTGGTAACTACAGTAAAACACTTATTTACTTACGCAGCCAATCAATGTCATGAACGGCTCTTTATGTGTATGCGCCGCTGTATAGCAGGTTAACGCTTAGTTTACAGAGAGGGGTCAAAATAAAGCCAGCTAACCCCAAACTATGGCCTTAGTGGCACATCCACTCACCAAGCCTCATTGTACAAAATGTTTTTAGGTGAACAAAATGTGAAAGGTTTTCATTTAACACTCAATTCTTCCAGAGCAGCTGCAGACTAGAATTCAGGCAGAGAAGTTGTCTAAAGTGGACCTTCTTTACTGCAGAAGTTGTCTAAAGTGGACCTTCTTTACCGCAGAAGTTGTCTAAAGTGGACCTTCTTTACTGCAGGAGTTGTCTAAAGTGGACCTTCTTTACTGCAGGAGTTGTCTAAAGTGGACCTTCTTTACTGCAGAAGTTGTCTAAAGTGGACCTTCTTTACCGCAGAAGTTGTCTTAAGTGGACCTTCTTTACCGCAGAAGTTGTCTAAAGTGGACCTTCTTTACCGCAGGAGTTGTCTAAAGTGGACCTTCTTTACCGCAGGAGTTGTCTAAAGTGGACCTTCTTTACCGCAGGAGTTGTCTAAAGTGGACCTTCTTTACCGCAGAAGTTGTCTAAAGTGGACCTTCTTTACCGCAGAAGTTGTCTAAAGTGGACCTTCTTTACTGCAGAAGTTGTCTAAAGTGGACCTTCTTTACTGCAGGAGTTGTCTAAAGTGGACCTTATTTACTGCAGGAGTTGTCTAAAGTGGACCTTCTTTACTGCAGGAGTTGTCTAAAGTGGACCTTCTTTACTGCAGGAGTTGTCTAAAGTGGACCTTCTTTACTGCAAAAGTTGTCTAAAGTGGACCTTCTTTACTGCAGAAGTTGTCTAAAGTGGACCTTCTTTACTGCAGAAGTCACTTTTGGTGTTTTTTCTGATGTTTCTTATATTAAAAGAAATGGGAAATTACTGCTGTAATTGGATTATTTGAATAAGTCATGTAACTTGTTATGATCTTAGGTTTTGGACCGGTGTGATACTGGTGTGGCCACAGTGTGCACGTCTGATGTTGCTCACATTGGTCCAAGGAATTCTCAGGCAGTTTGTGTGTTTGCTCAGACACATGAACACTTAGGGGGAACATTGCTGGCAAACCCAAGAAATCTTCCAAAAAAAAAATAAAAACAATGTAAAGCATTAAAAAGCATAATAATGTAATTATATATTTGACATATTTTGTTGTATGTCTTATTTATTATATCAGGAGCTTGCCTTCCAACATAGAAACATGCAAAGATGCCCGAGGTTCAGGGAGAAGTAGCAGAGTTTGTGAAGCATGACCCACAGAAACCAGGAAGAACCTCATGGTATTTATCATTGGGACAGTATGTGTGCGTCTTTGTGCATGTCACATTAAAAGCTCTGATTCAATACATTATAAAGTCATCATGAAATGTACTTTTGCACAATGACTTATGTTCCTTTATCAGACTCATGTGTCAGCTGATGATGAAGATGAGCTCATATATGATTTAATAGTGTTAGACCGGATCAGAAACATATTGCTCGTGAGCCAGAAACTTAAAAACAATCACCATTTTGTTGTTTTTACTGTTTGTTTGACATGTTTAATACTTATTCACAATGTATTTGTTTTATAAACTAACATTTCCATAAAGTAACACTTTGGATCATTTCTCAGCAAACAACAGAAACAAAATTAGGTCATATTTGAACTTTTCACATTGTTTCATAAGAGGCCAGAACATGAACACAAGTTTGCAGTAAACAGCGTCCTCTGCTGTTCAAAACATATATTGTGATTCTTCACATTTTATAATCGATTCTCAAGCGGCTCGCAGTGAATCATTCAATCCCTCCAAAGTACATTAAACTTTTTACAATTTCCCAAATGACGTTTTTAATCATTTAATTTAAAGAAAATAAGTTCTTACTACAGTTACTGAGACTAAACAGAAATCAATTTCTTCATTATCAGTTTTTTTCAATATTGTATGAATTTACCTCAAAGTATGTTGTGATATCAAGGGGATTTATAAGAATGATGATTTTTGCCATAATCTTGAATGATCTAAATATAGCAAGCTATTCATTCATGAACTACTGAAATGAAATGCAGATATTTCCCTTCATTCTTCAGATAGCGGTCTGGTGGGTCCTGGATTTAAAGTTCTTACAGGTGCTTTCACAGATGGGATGTGTTTTATGTTTGTTTTCTTATGACACCCCGGCATCACCCACAGATCTTCACCTGGAACGGTTTGGGGGGAGTCGACCTACGACCCATTAATGAACCAATGAGAATCAGTAGACCTATAGGCCTGATGTGTTATGATGTGCATGGCATAAACAATAGATAAAGCAAGAAACAACAGAATAAACTTTAACAAGACGCTTTGAGAAATGTCAGTGTGATCTGAGAAATGCGCCACAGCGACGGAGAAAAATGATAAATGTTGTGGATCTGCCGTCTACTGGCTCACTAGACAAAGTGTTTGCTCATCAGTTTCAGAACACAAGTTCATCATTGAACAATGTGAACTTTGTCTTGTGTTCATGGCCCAACTTATACAAAGAATGTTCCCGATCCTGAAGGACAATACCTTAAAGGCCTGCTCGTATGTGAGGGTATTTTTTTTTATTAATGTGTTTCACATATATGATTACCTTTTGATGTGTTTTACTATTTCATTGCTTGCTTACAATAACCATTAACTTTTAACCATTAACTTTAAAATATAACCAGTGTGTGAGTTGAGTTAACCCAGAGCTAAGGGCTGATATTAAATGTGTTTTCTAGAGGAAATGGTGTGTGAGTATGTGAGTATGAAGGTGTGAAGAATAGAGGGTGTGTTTGCAGAGAAGAGATAAATGTCATGCAACGAGAGGAGAAAGAATGCAAACACACACACACATTTCATTGCCAGACTTCTTAAAATATGTTGTTGTTGGGCAGAATTGGGGTGTGTGGGGTGTCATGTAATGTTTTGCAGAAACTCTGAGAGCAAAGGAGTGAGATCTGATTGGACGAATACCAGGCAGCACGCACCCGACAGAGAGAAAAGATACCGTCGACAAATACTATAAATATGTTGTGAAACTGTTTTCCGGGGTTGTTGGTTCTTTGTGAGACGTTGTGTCTGAAACAACTGATGAACATTCGAGCAATGTTCTGCGCGTTCAAAAATTGGAGAAAGGCCAGTTCAGAAAAGGTTGAAATTTATTGATCAGAAGTCTCAAACAAACAGCTGTTTCGGTGGATTCTCAGACTCAAAACCGTCTCACAAAGAATCGACCCCCAGCAACAGCTTTACAGCTATTTATATGTATTTTTCGTCGGGTCTGTTCTCCATGGTGGGGTCCAATCAGATCGTCTCCCATTTGTCTGCATTCCAGCCAATCAGCTCACTGCCTTGTTTTTCAAACCACCATCCATCTGTAACAAATTTACACGAGACCCCCACACATCCCAAAATGCTCTGTGCGTAATCTGATCTTAACACACACACATAGCAATTTCCTGTGGAAAAAGCCCACAGTATCAGCGCTAAATTCAACTCACACACTTGGTTATATTTTCAACATATTATGCACAGTTGGTTAACAATAATGAAATCCTAAAGCATATTAAATGTAAAGGCACGTTTAATACCACAATAAGATCCTTCAGTGTACACATTTCTTCCCCAAAAAGAAGATGTAGTTCCTGTTACACACACACACACAAGCAGAACATCCTACCCCCACTCACTGACCACATTCAGATCTCTGGCAACATCTAGCAACTGTAGAACTCTCAGCTTCAAGCTTTTGTTCACAATCATGTCATGTAGGAGAATACATCTGATTTAAACAAAATTAATCATCCATTTTTATATCGATCCATATATTGATCTTAATTCCCACAGTAGACAGGTCCAAGAGAGGGAAAGTGCGGGTGGAGAACCAGAGGCTGAAGAAGCCACAGGTGAAATCACAACACCACCAGTACAATAACAATTGCAAATCATTCACAAGACAGGTGTCGTGTTCACAAGTCCATACACAGATATGGTACTGAAAAGGTGATTGCACAGAACAGACAACCAGGTGAATGTGCTGTGACCAAAGAGAAGGACGGTAGAATCATTTTCCAAAAGTGCAACAAACTTTGAGGGAATAATAACGGAGGTGGAAATACGTCCTACCATTTATTCTTTATAATCAATATATATTGTTATAATTGTGATTTTTCATATTTTAAATATTCACATTTTTCCATATTTATTATTTTCATATTTAATAATTTTTCATATTTTTCATGTATTTCATATTTTTTATATTTACTATTTTTCACACTTTTATATTGCTATTGTGATTTTTATATTGTCATATTCATTAACGTATAACCATTTATTCCTTACATTTCTATTTTGTGGGATTTTAACCATAAATTTTTCCATAATTTCATATTCCCATTAAGTGTACTGTGTGTTTAACCATTTTAATTTCCAAGAGTGTGTTTATTGTTCCTTTAAAGTCCAAGAGAGGGTAACGAGATGAAGCTGTGGGAAAACTGTAAGCTGTCAGGGATCCTATTAATAATTTCAGGGGTTATAGTAGGAATAATTTTTAGCATAACTGAGGGTCAGGAAAGCAACAACACCATATCAAAACCGAATTACAAAAGAGCCATAGCCGATACGAGGTTACCGTGTGAACAACTCGTAATTAACTATGTTTGGGGTAAGACCACATCATTTACTTTCGACCTATGCGCTGTCATAAATTGTGGGGGAAAAAATAGCTCATGGAGGGGGTACAACATATATATATATGTATGGACGGGAATATGCACAGTGTTTGTAAGGCGTACCAGTCTAGGCAAACCCATAGGGGTGAATGGTGTCCGTCATGGAATAAGGTAATAGCATATACCGGTGCTTGGACCCCGGAAGAACCTAGCCTTTGGACCCGTACCTCGGCAAAATTTGAAGAGATTACAGTGCAAGCCAAAATCCACTCACTCTTTCAATATCCACCAGAACGGGATCAGCCAATTATACAGGGGAATTTTTCCTTATAATGGGGGTGAACAGCCCAGGAACAGATAAAAAAGCAGTAATAAAATTTGTTGTGGACAGTTCACCTGAGGAGGAAAGAAATGAGACAATAGCTGAGCCATTATCGGTAGGACAAAAGAATGGGGTAGTAGAAATAGATTACACCATGTTAAAACCAGAAGATATGATAGAGAGAGCCACAGGATATGGGGACAAGAATTTTGACCTCTTTCGAGGTCAAGAGAGGGATTGTTGGGGTTACGATGTTCTATGCATTATAAGTTTATGTTTACTGTTGTTTTACTGTCAAATATAATGATATGAGTATGTCCATGCTGTGCTGGGTTTTTGTCTTGAAAACTAGTTGGCAGGAGTGTGAAACGAGAGCTTTGAGGAATGCGGAAGCTGAGTTTCAAATAACGTGTGTGTGTGTGCATAAATCGCATTTTTCGGCAGGACGGCTATTTTCAAAATGTTTTGCAGGGAACCATCGGTTGGGGGAGAATGGAGTCAGATTAACATGTCCCGAGGTGATTGGTTCCAGAGGATTGAACGCCCGCCCAAGGAAGGGGAGGAGCCTGAAGAGAGAATCGACGTCACATATATTATAAATATCTGTAACCCGGAAGTGTGTTTTTCAGTTGTTCGCTCATTTATATGTTGAGAGGCAACCCCAGCTGGAAAGAAGCTTTTACATCTGATAATAAATTCTACTTAAACCTATTGGGAAAAACTGTCTCTTTGACTTTTCTTCAAATTTTTGAACATGCAGGACTGAAGCGAAAAAGTCGGTCAAGGGGTCATTGAGTAGTGATTAGAAAAACTAACCTGTTTGAAGAAAGGTTATTGATTAAGTGAGGCTGTTTTTGAGAGGACAGGAATTTTATATAAAGTAACCCAAAAGGGTATTGTCACGGTTCATGAATTCACTGCCTTTTATCCTTGATTAGTTGATTAGTGTGAGGGTGTCTTCTGATCGTTACTCATTATTAGTGCAAGCTGATCCCAATCCATTTCACCTTTATATTCTCGGTTGTTGGTGTCCTCTGTTGTCAGAACCTTGTGATGTGCACAGTGATTCTTCCTGTCCCGTTTTGGCTGTGATGTGTTCCTGTGGAGTTTTCTTCGTGTCTTCGTCTCCACTCCACTCCACTCCTCTCCGTCAGTATCCTGGATTTTGGACCATCACTTTGGATATCCTCAATCACCTGCCGGTTGCCTGTTGAGGTCCCTGAGTCACTCACCACCCCAGTGTGTCGTGTTTAGGACTCTGACCGTGCTGTTTATTATTTAATAAACATACTTTTACCTGCAATTGTCTTCTCTCTTGCATCATGACAGAAGGTGCTGACCAGACCATGAAGGCAGCAGGTAGAACCACATTCCAGATGGATGATTTCATCGCTCATAGCATCAACCGGATGGATTCTCAAGGAGAGAGTATCGCGAACACGGGGCGGGCGGTACAAGCTTTAGTGACACAGGTGTCCGAGCTCACCCAACAGTTCCAACAACTAAGGGGTCCCACTGTTCTGCCAGTTCTACACGAGCCTAAATGGACTCATTGATCTGGCCCTCAGAGTGGATGCACGACTCTCCAGAATGGAACGTCGAGTCCTTCCGGTTCGTTCTCCTGGAGGGACGGAGGAACCAAGGTCCGGCGGCGGTGACACGGTCAGCCCATTCGTTGATCACAAGCCCATGCAGGTGGGTAGAGCTCGGTTCTCCCGGGAGGAGAAGGAGAGGCGGAGATCCCAGGGACTCTGTTTGTACTGTGGGGGAGCGGGCCACTTCCTTAACACCTGCCCGGTAAAAGGCCAAGCCCGGTAGTAACATTGAGGCTACTATCAGATGGACCTCATCACCGGCATCCACACTCCTCCCGGTAAGACTGAGATGGGCAGCCGGCACTCATGACTGTCACGCCCTTTTTGGACTCGGGAGCTGAGGGAAACTTTATGGACCGTAAGCTGGCACATAAGCTCCACATCCCTGTTACCACACTGACTCACAGCATATCCGTCAATGCACTTAACGGTCAAATTCTCCCCAGCATTGCACTCACCACCCAACCCATAACTCTCACCACGTCAGGCAACCATACTGAGACTTTATCATTCTTCCTCTAGGACTCACCCCGGCACCCGTAGTCCTTGGTCACCCCTGGCTCACATTACACAACCCCAGGGTGGACTGGTGCCTAAACTCCATCTCCGCATGGAGCACTCAATGTTATAAGTCTTGTCTTGCATCTGCCTGTCAGTCTGTACCTGTGTCTGTGTTTCAGGAGGAGGCAGTGGATTTATCAAACGTGCCCATTGAGTACCTAGACCTGAAGGAGGTGTTCAGTAAGTCCCGTGCTGCTTCTCTCCCTCCGCACCGTCCTTACGACTGTGCTATAGATTTAGTGCCAGGTAAGTCTCCGCTTAAAGGCAAGTTATACTCACTTTCTGTTCCAGAGAGGGAGGCCATGGAGAAATATATTTCTGATTCTCTAGCAACAGGGTTCATCCGGCCTTCCTCTTCACCTGCAGGGGCGGGGTTCTTTTTTGTGGGTAAGAAGGACGGTTCTCTGTGACTTTGTATTGATTACCGGGGGTTGAACAACATCACAGTAAAGAATACTTATCCTTTGCCGTTGATGTCTTCAGCTTTCGAGAGGTTGCAGGGAGCGTCAGTCTTCACAAAGTTGGATTTACGGAATGCCTCAACGGCTCATTTTATTCCCTTGCCTAAATTACCCTCTGCCAAGGAGGCAGCGGTGGCTGCGGTTGACCAAGTTTTTTGTTTACATTGCCTCCCGATAGACGTAGTTTCCGACAGGGGTCCCCAATTTGTGTCAAGATTTTGGCGAGAATTTTGTAAATTACTGGGAGCGACTGTTAGTCTGTCCTCTGGGTTCCATCCCCAGAGCAATGGCCAAACCGAGAGAGCCAACCAGGATTTGGAACGAATGTTGCATGTTTGGTGTCAAAGAGTCCTTCCTCCTGGGGGCAGCAACTCTCAATGGTTGAGTACGCGTATAACTCGTTACCAGTCTCATCCACGGACCTATCTCCGTTCGAGTGTAGCTTAGGTTACCAGCCTAAGCTACATAGATGGGGAACCTACTTATTCGGTTAACCGTATTCTGGACTAAAGACGGAGGGGATGCGGATTCCAGTATCTGGTGGACTGGGAAGGTTACGGTCCGGAGGAGAGAAGTTGGGTTGGGCCAGGCGGCGTTCCTAGGAGGGGGGTACTGTCACGGTTCATGAATTCACTGCCTTGTATCCTTGATTAGTTGATTAGTGTGAGGGTGTCTTCTGATCGTTACTCATTATTAGTGCCAGCTGATCCCAATCCAATTCACCTTTATATTCTCGGTTGTTGGTGTCCTCTGTTGCCAGAACCTTGTGATGTGCACAGTGATTGTTCCTGTCCCGTTTTGGCTGTGATGTGTTCCTGTGGAGTTTCCTTCATGTCTTCGTCTCCACTCCTCTCCGTCAGTATCCTGAATTTTGGACCATCACTTTGGATATCCTCCATCACCTGCCGGTTGCCTGTTGAGGTCCCTGAGTCACTCCCTGCCCCAGTGTGTCGTGTTTAGGACTCTGACCGTGCTGTTTATTATTTAATAAACATACTTTTACCTGCAAATGGCTTTTCTCTTGCATCATGACAGGTATAGAGTCCACAGAGGACAGGAATTTTATATAAAATAACCCAAAAGGGTATAGAGTCCACAGAGGACAGGAATTTTATATAAAATAACCCAAAAGGGTATAGAGTCCACAGAGGACAGGAATTTTATATAAAATAACCCAAAAGGGAAGAGTCCACAGAGGAAATGAGAATGATATGAAATAAAAATTCCTCTGGGCTCACCACGTGCAGGAGGGACCATAGGGGGTCGGTGCATAGTGGATCGGGCGGCAGTCGGAGGGGAGGGCCTCGACAACCCGATCCTTGGACAGGGAAACTAGCTCTAGGGACGTGGAATGTCACCTCGTTGGCGGGGAAGGAGCCTGAGATGGTGCGTGAGGTTGAGAGGTTCTGACTAGAGATAGTTGGGATCACCTCTACCCATGGCGTGGGCTCTGGAACCCCACTCCTCGAGAGAGGATGGATACTTAACCACTCTGGGTGTGCTGGGAACCTCTGGCAGAGTCTGCTGTCAGAGAGATCTTTAACTCCCACCTCCGGCAGAGCTTCAACCTGATCCCGAGGGAGGCTGGAGATATTGAGTCCGAGTGGACCATGTTCTCCACCTCCATTGTCGAAGCAGCCGTTCAGAGCTGTGGCCGTAAGGTCTCCGGTGCCTGTCGACAGTGCCTCTGGGATGGCAAACCAGTATCTGAATCAGAATCAGTACCTCCAAATCCGAGGCCATGGTCCTCAGTCGGAAAAGCTTTTCTCGTGCGCCTAGCGGGCCGTCAACCACTCTACACAGTGTTCCATGGTGTAATGTTTAGCACTCTGAACTCTGAATCCAACGATCCCAGTTCAAATCTCGGTGGGACCTCTCAGCGCAGCATTCTCTTAAACAGGGCATCCAATCTGTCTGGAGTTGCTTCTGCCCAACGGTTTGAGCCTTTCTACTAGCTTGTTGGCGCATGATTGAAATTCTTCTACGTTTTTTCGCGTACTAGACGCCTCTATACACAAACACCCGCAGTAAAGCACATTTGGGCAGAGAGATTTTTCAGGCCCAGGGAAAAGGAGCTCAGTTGGGAGAGCGTTAGACTGAAGATCTAAAGGTCCCTGATTCGATCCCGGGTTTCGGCAAGGCTTCGTCTGTGCATTACTTACATTTATTCATTTTGCAGACGCTTTTATCCAAAGCGACTTACAACTAGTTTTTTACAGTGACACATTACTGCAGAGCAATCAGGGGTAGGGTGCCTTACTCAAGGGCACTTCAGTCATGACCTGCTGGCACTGAGATTTGAACCTGCAACCTTCTGATCACAAGCCCAACGCTCTATCCCCCAGGCCACAACTGACCCAGGTCTAGCTCTACTTTACCGCAGAGCTAGTTTGCGCACCCCGATCCGGGGGCTTTTCTCATGTGCCTAGCGGGCCGTCATCCACTCGACACAGTGTTCCATGGTGTAATGTTTAGCACTCTGGACTCTGAATCCAGCGATCCCAGTTCAAGTCTGTGGGACCTTTAAAATGATGCTGGGGTCGTTCGCGGAAAGGCCTGCACAAGACAGAGGACATGGCCGAAATAGCTCAGTTGGGAGAGCGTTAGATTGAAGATCAAAAGGTCCCTGGTTTAGTTTCGGCAAGTCTTCGCCTGTGCATTGCTTTACCGCAGAGATATTTGTGCACCCTGGACCGGGTGGCCTTTTCTTGTGAGCTTAGCGGGCCTAAAACAACTCGACACAGGGTTCCATGGTGTAATGGTTAGCACTCTGGACTCTGAATCCAGCGATCCGAATTCAAGTCTCGGTGGGACCTCTCAGCGGAGCATTCTCTTTAACAGGGCGTCCAATCAGAACCCCTTCCGAGGGGTTGTAGCGCTGTACTTGTGGAACGATGAAATACATAGAAGACGGAAGGTTTTTCTGATGATTTACTTTTATTTTATTTTTTATTTCTCCTTTATTTAACCAGGAAAAGCCCATTGAGATTAAAAATCTCTTTTACAAGGGAGACCTGGCCAAGATAGGCAGCAGAATTTACAACACATCATGACATACGTACAAGACACACACAAAAAAAAAACATGAAAAATAAAACAAATAAATTAATAGAAACAATTTGAAAGCCAGTTTTGCACTTACAATGAAATCTTAATAAAAACATTTACATGTGAGGGAGTCCAACTCAAAACATCTCATTCTTAACTTAAAAACACTCAAAGGAATCAACTTACTAAGTTTTAAGTTGTTCTGCAGCAAATTCCATGTAAAAGGAGCAGAATAAACAAAGGCCTTTTTACCCAGCTCAGTACTGACATGTGGGACAGAAAGCAAGACAACAGCCTGAGAACGAAGAGAATAATGACCAACACTTTTTTTCAAAATAAGTGAACATAAATAGGATGGAAGCACACCAATAATAGCCTTATATATAAATGTATACCAATGACAACGCCTCCGTGTGGCCAGAGCAGACCACCCTACACGAGAGTACAGCTCACAGTGATGGCTGCGAGCTTTACAATTAGTAATAAATCTCAGCGATGCATGATAGGCTGCATCAATCATATGAAGCCATTGAGCAGATGAATGCATATATAATATATCAACATAGTCCAGCACAGATAAAAAAGTAGATGCCACTAACCGTTTTTTAACATTAAAAGAAAAGCACAGCTTATTTCGAAAATAAAAACCCAATTTTAGCCTCAACTTTCTCACTAGACAGTGAACATGAGGCTTAAATGATAGGCAATCATCAATAACGATACCAAGATACTTATAAGTTGTAACAGTCTGTATTTCACGTCCGTCAAGAGTAGTCACTGAGGGAACATTCAGTGGTCTATTTCGAGGGCCCGTGAAAAGCATACATTTGGTTTTGTCTGCATTGAGCACAAGTTTCAGCTGTAGCAAGGTGTTTTGGACCACAGTTAAGGCATTCTGTAAATGCGCAATGGCTTGTTTAAGAGAGGGTGCACAGAAGTAAATAACTGTGTCATCTGCATAAAAATGAAAGTTTGCATCAGACACATGCTGATTAAGATTATTTATATAAATAGTGAATAAAAGAGGGCCTAACACAGAGCCTTGTGGAACCCCTTTAAGGATTGGTAAAATACCAGATTGAACACCATCATGCTTAGTGCACTGGGTTCTGTCACTAAGATAGTTTGAGAACTAAGAGACAGTATTCTCTGAAAACCCCGAATTAAGAAGCCTTATCTTTAAAACATCATGATCAACCGGGTCAAAAGCTTTTGACAAATCAATAAAAAGTGATGCACAGTGCTGCTTCTTGTCACGAGCAACAGAGATGTCATTTATCACCTTCATTGCAGCTGTGATGGTACTATGTTTTTTTCTAAAACCTGACTGAAATGGGGATAAAATGTCCTGTACATGCAAGAAGTCTTTCATCTGATCACTCACTAGGGATTCAAGCATTTTGGCCACAACAGACAAATTAGAAATTGGCCTGTAATTATTTAAATTTGACGGATCACCCCCTTTCAATAATGGACAAACAAATGCAGATTTCCATATTTTGGGAATAGTGTTGCTCTCTAAAGTAAGATTAAAAAGGTACGTTAGAGGCTGTGCTACACAATCAGCAGCTATTTTTAAGAAGTAGGGCTCTATGAGATCAGGTCCTGGAGGTTTTTCAGGAGCCAGCCCTTTTAGGGCTTTTTGAACATCAGCCACTAAGAATGGAGTGAAATTAAAGACACTTGTAGAGACTGATACATCTCTACAAGGTGTCACAGTATAAGGACAAGCAGTGTCAAACAAAGAACCAGACTGAATAAAATGCTCATTAAAATGGTTCAATATCTCCATCTTGTCATGAACTACTACAGACTCTTTCATAATAAAAGAAGGAACAATAATACTATCTTTGTTTAAAGAAAGTAATTTTATAGCCTTCCAAAATTTTCTGGGATCATTTAAGCTGTTAGTAGTGGCTGACATATAAAAGTCAGATTTTGCTTTCTTAATAAAAGAAGAACATTTATTTCTTAACTGCCTAAAAACAAGCCAATCAGACGAAGAGCCCGTTTTTCTTGCTTTGGCCCAAGCTAAATTGCGGTCATGAAGAATATCTCCAAGCTCAGAGGAAAACCAGGGATTATCCCGCCCCTTAACTCTGTATCTCTTTAGTGGGGCGTGTCTATTTATTACTTGCAAAAATCTATCCCGGAAAAAGATCCAGGCTGACTCCACATCGGGAATCAGCTCTATTCTACTCCAATCACAATTAAACAAATCATGGCAAAAACCCTGTTCATTAAATTTTTTGAGATTCCTCTTACATATTACGCGAGGTTTACATTTAGGCATCTTAGCATTCCTTATAGCAGCAACAACGCAGTGGTCACTTAGGTCATTGCAAAAAACACCAACAGCAGAAATTTGTGCGGAACATTAGTCAAAATTAAATCAATTAAGGTGGATTTCTCATGGCACCTAAGATTTAAACGAGTGTGAGAATTGATTAACTGTGTAAAATTGACAGAATCACAAAATGACTTAAATTCATCTGAACAAGGCTCCAGCCAGTCCCAGTTTAGATCACCTGCTAAAATAATTTCAGAGTAGTCCAATCTGGATAAGAGTTGAATAAGAGTCTGCAATGCTGTACTCAAGGCAGAAGGAGGCCTATAACACCCAACAACAGTAACATAATAGCCCTTGGCCAACTCCATCTTCACTGCCAAAAATTCCAGCTGCTTACCGATTGATTCTGAATAGACTAACTTCACATTAAATTTAGATTTGACATAAATAGCAACTCCACCACCCTTCCTTAGTCTATCAGCACGAAACACATTATAACCACCCATTCCAATATCCATATCAGTGATTGATTTTGTCAGCCAGGTTTCAGATAGCACAACAATATCTGCATCTGTTAAATTCACCCAAATTCTAAGCAGATCCATTTTGGGTAACAAACTGCGAACATTAAGGTGAATTACACTCAAACCAGACATGGATTTCACATCAGATGGCAATGGAATACACTGCAACTCGGGTCCTGGATTTGTCTGCACATTGCCAGATAAAAGCAGCAATAAAAATATTAACCATCTCTGTTTACCATCAGTATACGAAGAATCTGTAGAATTTTTAAAATGAGAGTCCCAGTAATGTCTGTCATTAAATGCAAAATAGTCATTTAAGATCAAAAGACTTTGAAGTTGAAGAATATCTCTGGGTAGAAACCAGGCTAAATTTAAGTCCTCTTCCAGCTCTTTTGGCATTTGAGGGGAATGCACAAAGGCTGAACAGTTGAATCCATAGGCTATGTCCAAAGAGCCACAAATGTTGTAAGAAGTACTCACCCAGAATAAATCACTTGATCTTAGATTCTGCAAAGACAATGAACAAAGCAGCATTAAGAGAAGAGCCATGTTAGCAGAAGATGTTAGCAAAACCAGGAGGAGCTGACAGGGCCGCAGGATCCATAAAGAGCCTGGAGATATTAGCTGGGCTGCTAAGGCCTAGAGAGGCTAGCAGAACCTCAAGATCCAAGTAAAGCCTGAAAAGGCTAGCAGGGCCTCAGGATCCAAACAGAGTCTAGGACGGCAGGTCTGGGCTGCTAGGGCCTGGAGGAGGGGCTAGGAGGGCCTCAATATACAAGCAGAGCCTGGAGATGGTAGCTGGGCTACTAGGGCCTGGAGCCTAGAGATGGAAGCTGGACTGCTAGGGCCTAGAGAGGCTAACAGGGCCTCAGGATCCAAGTAGAGCCTGGAGATGGAAGCTTTTCTGAAGCAAAGTAGTCCATAATCCAATAAAAAATATTTCATCTAAAAACCAAAAAGCTCAATCCTGGAATCTGCTAAAAATGTTACTCCAAATATGAGCATAAAAAACACATTTGAGTATAGACAAGGGGACAAACACACATCAGCCTATACATGCCGCCATCTTGGATTTAACCACATTTAATTCAAGATGATAAACTAAGACATCGGCAGGTTTTCAACCAGGGTTAAGTTAACGTCAAGTATCAGTAGCACACGCTGCTTTTCATACTGACAACTGCCAATGGTACGAAATGAGCCAAAGGGCAATACACCCAAGCGAAATATAAAGCACAACAAATTGCCCATGTCTGAAACGTTAATGTGATTTCACACACACACACACACACACACACACACACACACACACACACACACACACACACACACACACACACACACACACACACACACACAAATGATAAGTAAAGCACATTTGGGCAGAGAGATTTTTCAAGCCCAGGGCAAAGGACTTATTTTGACCCACTCCCAACAATCAGGGGATAACGCTTTTCATGAAACTACGGTGAAAGCGCAAGGAAACGGACCACAGCACACGTTCACACTGTCTAAATGAAAATGCAAATAACACTGCAAGAAAGCTTGTGGGAAGACAATTTTTCTTAGCGGTGAGCCTATATAAAGCGGTGAGAGAATAAAGCCTCGAATAATGCGGACGTCGATGGCGCTACCTCTCGCATGGAAAACGAGCGCTCTTCCATTTGAACGAACTAACCGGAACTGTTGCCACTTAACAGTACAAGACTCAAAGGAGTAAAATCAGTGACGCAAAATGTGACTGCAGGAGCCCATAGGCAGGTTAGCTCAGTTGGTTAGAGTGTGGTGCTAATAACGCCAAGGTCGCGGGTTCGATCCCCGTACTGGCCACTGACTTTTCCCTGGCATGCCGTCCATCTCTCATTGGTAAAATGATGCTGGGGTCATTCGCCAAAAGGCTTGAACAAGACAGATGATGTGGCCGAAATAGCTCAGGTGGGAGAGCGTTAGACTGAAGATCTAAAGGTCCCTGGTTTAGTTTCGGCAAGTCTTTGCCTGTGCATTGCGTTACCGCAGAGATATTTTTGCACCCTGGACCGGGTGGCCTTTTCTTGTGCGCCTAGCAGGCCTAAAACCACTCGACACAGGGTTCCATGGTGTAATGATTAACACTCTGGACTCTGAATCAAGCGATACGAGTTCAAATCTCGGTGTGACCTCTCAGAACAGCATTCTCCTTTATGGGGCTTCCAATCAGAACCCCTTCCGAGGGGCCCATGTCTGGAATTGCTTCTGCCCAACGGTTTTAGCCTTTCAACTTATGTTTAGCACTCTGCACTCTGAATCCAGCGATCCCAGTTCAAATCTCGGTGGGACCTCTAAGCGCAGCATTCTCTTAAACAGGGCATCCAATCTGTTTGGAGTTGCTTCTGCCCAACGGTTTGAGCCTTTCTACTAGCTTGTTGGCGCACGATTGAAATTCTTCTACGTTTTTCGCGTACTAGACGCCTCTATACACAAACACCCGCAGTAAGGCACATTTGGGCAGAGAGATTTTTCAAGCCCAGGGCAAAGGACTTATTTTGAGCTCAGTTGGGAGAGCGTTAGACTGAAGATCTAAAGGTCCCTGATTCAGTTTAGGCAAGGCTTCGCCTGCGCGTTGCCTTACCGCAGAGATATTTGTGCACCCTGGACCGGGTGGCCTTTTCTTGTGCGCCTAGCGGGCCTAAAACCACTCGACACAGGGTTCCATGGTGTAATGATTAGCACTCTGGACTCTGAATCAAGCGATACAAGTTAAAATCTCGGTGTGACCTCTCAGCACAGCATTCTCCTTTATGGGGCTTCCAATCAGAACCCCTTCCGAGGGGCCCATGTCTGGAATTGCTTCTGCCCAACGGTTTTAGCCTTTCAACTTATGTTTAGCACTCTGCACTCTGAATCCAGCGATCCCAGTTCAAATCTCGGTGGGACCTCTAAGCGCAGCATTCTCTTAAACAGGGCATCCAATCTGTCTGGAGTTGCTTCTGCCCAACGGTTTGAGCCTTTCTACTAGCTTGTTGGGGCACGATTGAAATTCTTCTACGTTTGTTCGCGTACTAGACGCCTCTATACACAAACACCCGCAGTAAAGCACATTTGGGCAGAGAGATTTTTCAGGCCCAGGGCAAAGGACTTATTTTGAGCTCAGTTGGGAGAGCGTTAGACCGAAGATCTAAAGGTCCCTGATTCAGTTTAGGCAAGGCTTCACCTGCGCGTTGCTTTACCGCAGAGATATTTTTGCACCCTGGACCGGGTGGCCTTTTCTTGTGAGCTTAGCGGGCCTAAAACCACTCGAAACAGGGTTCCATGGTGTAATGGTTAGCACTCTGGACTCTGAATCCAGCGATCCGAGTTCAAATCTCGGTGGGACCTCCCAGCACAGCATTCTCCTTTATGGGGCTTCCAATCAGAACCCCTTCCGAGGGGCCCATGTCTGGAATTGCTTCTGCCCAACGGTTTTAGCCTTTCAATTTATGCTTAGCACTCTGCACTCTGAATCCAGCGATCCCAGTTCAAATCTCGGTGGGACCTCTAAGCGCAGTGTTGTGGAATTTTCTTATTCCTTAATCAAGGTGAGTCAATTTTGACAAACGCAATATACAGAGACATCAGGTACTTTGCAAAGTATTTTATTGTCGTTTAATCTGCATCATAAGCAATGAGCATGGTGCAGAGCAAAGGCCCTCTTTCCTCCTGCACCCAGAGTATATATATGATTAAAACGTGACACCCCCTCCCTTTGCCCCCTAACAAGAATCCCGAGCTGGTTCGAGAAGTTCCGTTATTCCAAACAGAACATCTTGGCCTCTGCTCGAGGGCAAAGGCAGAGTGGTATGACGTGTATAGAGAAAAACATGATAACAATGAAAAGAAAACATAGATAAACACTTCGTAAACATATAGACAGACACATCAAAAAGCTAGACTAGAAAATTTCCATTACATTCCCCCCTTTTATCATATATGATAACCAAAATCTTTATACTTTGACCATGTAAGATGAGCAACGCCCTTTCTCTTACTGGTTTCATTCTTCTATCTAAACAGTTCTTAAAATCCCACTAGAATTGGTAACACCACCTGCTTCAGCCCCACTCCCCAACTTTAGCAATTATACTAACCTGCTTAAACCTTCATCACTTGCACTTTCTTTTGCCTTTTTATTTGGCCTTCCCTGGGGGACATAACGGCCCACATTTTCAAATTTTGTTGCCTTATCCATCACATCAGCTGAGGTACACGTACCTCTACACAAATACATATTTGTTCCCCAGTACCTAGCAGAATTGGGGTAACACTGTCCCTCCCCATACCATTTTATCAAACTTGAAATATAGTGTTGCACAGAAACAAAATTCTATAATCTCTAATTTCTCGGGGTTCGATGTGTCCCCGACTCGAACAGTTGATTCCCTTTGTCAGCACGACCATTGCTAAGAGCCATACGGTTGGAGTTGCCGCTCCTTGGACACCTTTTTGCAGTGGGAGGCATGTCTTTCCTACGACTTCCTGGAAGCTGTGTAATGATTTGTCAGCTCCATTTGCTACTGCTCTTTTGACCTGCACAAACATTTTGAGAGCAAAAACACAAAAACATATTGCCTTGTAACATCCCCCCTTTTGACGCGTGGTCTAGGCCATGCGTCAAAATCGCAAAAGCAGAGATATTTTTGTTGGCAAACAGGTGAGGCAATTTGGGCCCCCCCAAACATTGTCTGTGTATTCACATGAGCACTCCTTGCAGAGTGCATGCTCAGCTGGTTCTGCAAAATGTTTGCATCTCTGCAAGAGAAAGAGTTTTGTTAGTGATTTCTGGAGAAAATCTGTCTGTGGCTCCGATGTTGCTTGCTTTGCTGCAAGGTCAGCTCGTCGGCTTCCTGAAAAAATAGTTTCAGATACAAAAGTGTGTGTGGCATAGTCACACACAACAATGGCTGATGGGAGAAGAATGGCAGATAGCATATCAGCAACCTGTGTGTGATTAAGAATGTTTTTACCATCATCTTTTACAAAGTTTCTGTGTTTTGTGGGAATTAAGATCAATATATGGATCGATATAAAAATGGATGATTGATTTTGTTTAAATCAGATGTATTTTCCTACATGACATGATTGTGAACAAAAGCTTGAAGCTGAGAGTTCTACAGTTGCTAGATGTTGCCAGAGATTGGAATGTGGTCAGTAAGTGGGGGGTTGCATGTTCTGCTTATGTGTGTGTGTGTAACAAGAACCACATCTTCTTTTTTGGGGAAGAAATGTGTACACTGAAGGATCTTATTGTGGTATTAAACGTGCCTTTACATTTAATATGCTTTAGGATTTCATTATTGTTAACCAACTGTGCATAATATGTTGAAAATATAACCAAGTGTGTGAGTTGAATTTAGCGCTGATACTGTGGGGCTTTTTCCATAGGAAATACTATGTATGTATGTTAAGATCAGGTTACGCACAGAGCGTGTTGGGGCCTCTATATAATTTGTTACAGATGGTGATTTGAAAAACAAGGCAGTGAGCTGATTGGCTGGAGACCAGACAAAGGGGAGAAGAACTGATTGGACCCCAGCTCAAGAACAGACTCGGCGAGAAATACATATAAATAGCTGTGAGACTGTTTCTGGTGGTCGATTCTGTGTGAGACCTTTTTGTGTCTGAGAATCCACCGAAACAGCTGTTTGTTTGAGACTTCTGATCAATAAATTTCAACGTTTTCTGAACTGGCCTCGCTCCAATTTTTGAACACGCAGAACATTGTTTTAATGTTCATCAGATGGTGACCCCGGACGCGATTGGAGAAAAAGGCATCTAAAGAGAATTGTACTCGGGGATTGACCGAAAATCGTGACGAGACAACTTTTAATTCAACACACTGTCGACAGAATAACCAAAGGTGAGCAGAGACCTGTTTAAACGAACTTCTGCAGATTGGATATTCCAAATTTATGTGTTGAGTTTGAAGTATATCCGTACCATTGAGTAGAAATAAAAAATCATTGATATTTGTTGATCAGAATAAAAGGCCGCGTCATGAGTTTATTTACATTAACAAGACCGGTGAAAGGGCGCGTCACGATTTTATTTACGTTAACAAGACCGGTGAAAGGCCGCGTCACGATTTTATTTACGTTAACAAGACTGGCGAAAGGCCGCGTCACGATTTTATTTACGTTAACAAGACCGGTGAAAGGCCGCGTCACGATTTTATTTACGTTAACAAGACTGGTGAAAGGCCGCGTCACGATTTTATTTACGTTAACAAGACCGGTGAAAGGCCGCGTCACGATTTTATTTACGTTAACAAGACCGGTGAAAGGCCGCGTCACGATTTTATTTACGTTAACAAGACCGGTCAAAGGCCGCGTCACGATTTTATTTACGTTAACAAGACCGGTGAAAGGCCGCGTCACGATTTTATTTACGTTAACAAGACCGGTGAAAGGCCGCGTCACGATTTTATTTATAAAGGTACACTAAAAGCCGATTAAACTGTGCATATTGTGTATTGTACACTGTCCCATTGTTGTGTAGAATGTCTGAATTTGAGAAGAAGTGTGTGCAATTTATGGGAATTCCCCTGTAATTATACAATGGGAAAAAAATTTTGATATGCTAATGGCCCAATCAGAGCCGAAAAATCGTAAAAAGGAAAGGAAAATCTGGGGAAACAAATGGAGTCAAATTTGCATGGAGAATGTGTGGAAGGAATCTGAGAAAGTGTTGATTAAGATCCCTCCAAAAATCAGGGAAATGGAGGAAAAAGCGCATGCAAGTTTAAACAAACATGTAGAAGGAGGAAAAGATGTGAAGTGGTTAGATAACAATAAGCATAAAAAGGAGGAAGAGAGATTGAGAGAAGAATTGCGCCTGTGGACACCCATTGCTTTGACTGCAATTGCTTTGAGTTCCCCTAGGGGGGCACAGGACATGTGCAGTCGGAGGAGCCAGAGAAAGAAATGGTGAGAGAGTCAGGAAGTGCAGGAGCCAGTATCTCGCGTCATACTGAGACCGCCCCCTTATATCCTGATTTGAATAAGCTGTTGCCACCGCCCTACATACCAGCATCACAGCAAGTGCAAGTGAATGTGAAAGATTCTAGGGTGGAGGTAGACATGCCAGATCTAGATGTTTTAAAGCAGGGATTCCCAAAGTGTGGTACGCGCACCCCCAGGGGTACGCGAGCTGCCACCAGGGGGTGCGCGAGAGGAAAAATGTAATGGCGATCTGTTTTTTTAAGTGGGATTTTTCCATACAATAAAAAAACATGAACAGTAAACATTTCCTTTGAAATTGCTTTTATTTTAAATAAAAAACTATAATTTATTAGTTTTTGATAGAAACGTAGAAGAAGACTGCAGCTGTCTTCTTCTACGTTTCTACACTGCTCTTCTTTCATGCACTGCAGCCGCTAGGCTATATGCTGCCAACTCGTTAAATTCATTCCATATTATAAATATGCTTAACTGGCTGAAATCAGGGAAACTGTCAAGTAGGACGTCTTATGAAGTTGTCAGTCACGAAGGAGGAGAGGGACCAAGAGAGAGTGAGGATTTGGAGGCAACAGAGACGGAGAGAATAGAGAAAGAAAATGAGCGGGAGTCAGAAGATGCGCCGCAGGAAACCGAAGAGGAGGGAAGGAGATGGCAAAAAAGAGGTGATGAGGGTGAACACCAGACAGGGAAAAAAAAAGGAAATATGATGACAATTATCTGAGTCTGGGCTTCACTTGGATCAGCGATACAGATTGCCCGAAGCCTCAGTGCGTGTTGTGCAGTGAAGTTCTAGCAAACAGCTGTCTGAAGCCGTCTTATCTCCGTCGTCATCTGCACACGAAACATGGCAATTTAAGCCAAAAGCCCCTTACATTTTTTAAAGCAAAGTTGGAGGAGTTACAGAAAAGCCAAAAAAAAATGCAGTTTCATTCATGCGTTGGGTCTACGAAAGACGCATTACGGGCGTCATATCTACTCAGTTACAGAGTGGGGAGAAAGGGGCTGCCGCACACAATTGCCGAAGACGTGTGTTTGCCAGCGGCCAAAGAGATGGTGGAGTGTATGATTGGAGTGAAAGAGGCAAAAAAGTTGGACATGATTCCTGTGTCCAATAACACTGTGTCGCGCCGCATTGATGCCATGTCTGAAGACATCCTGGCTACACTAATCAGCCGTGTGAAGAAAAGTGAGTTTTACTCTCCCTGCAAGTAGACGAGTCTACAGATGTTGCAAATCTGGCCAATATTCTTCTGTATGTCCGTTACATTTTTGAAGGAACGGTACAAGAAGATTTTTTGTTCTGTCGGCCCCTTGCTACCCGAACAACAGGACAGGAAATCTTCAATTTAATTGACGTTTTTATGAGGACCAATGGGATCGACTGGGAGCGCTGTGTGGGAATTTGCACAGACGGGGCCAAATCAATGACGGGGAAACACAAGGGGCTTATAGCTCATATTAGGAGAGTCTGCCCATCCGTCAGCTGGTTACACTGCAGTATTCACAGAGAGGCCCTCGCAGCCAAAAACATGCCAGCTGATCTACTTGCAGTGCTGAACGACGCAGTCAAACTGGTGAACTTCATTAAAGCTCATCCGCTAAATTCACGAATATTCACACTGTTATGTAATGAGATGGGCAGCGAACACAAATCACTGCTGCTGCACACAGAGGTGCGTTGGCTGTCCCGCGGCAAAGTGCTGACAAGGCTCTTTGAACTCCGGCACGAATTGCAGCAGTTTTTTGAGGAGAATCCGTTTCATTTGGCCTCCAGTGTGCATGACGAAGATTTTCTAAAAAGGCTCGCCTATCTAGCGGACATCTTCTCAGTTCTGAATGAACTCAATCTAAGTCTACAGGGAGTCAGTGTGACTGTGTTCAACACACAAGACAGGATTGAGGCCATGATAAAGAAGCTACGGTTCTGGGCGAGTTGTGTGAGTGGGAACACACACCTGTGTTTCCCTACGCTTCACGAGTTCTTGGGGGAAAATGACGTGGACCTGGGTGAGCATGTACAAAGTCTCATAATTGAACACCTCAACCAACTCGCCGAGCAACTACGGAAACACTTCCCACCTATGGACACATCTCGCGCTTGGATTCGCAATCCATTTGAAGTTTCCCTGCCTGTCCCACAGCTGTCATTTCACGAGCAGGAGCAGCTGATCGAGCTGTCATCTGATGGAGCACTGCAGTTACAGTTCAAACGAAAGCCACTTGTGGATTTTTGTACCGAGTCACTGACATCATACACCGTCTTGGCAAAGCAAGCCTTGAGAGTTTTGATGCCCTTCGCCACAACTTATCTCTGCGAGGCTGGTTTCTCTGCTATGGCAGCAGTTAAAACTAAACATCGGCAAAGACTGGATGCTGTTGAGAAGGAATTGAGGCTTAAACTGTCTTCCATTGCGCCAAACTTCGGAGAGCTTTGTGCCAAGATGCAAGCTCACCCGTCGCATTAATATGGGTAAGTATTTGATATTATTGCTGCACATATTAGGCCTACTGGGAATAGCCTACTAATGCATCCTCCTCCCCGTCTCCCCCCCCCCCCCACCTCTCTCTCTCTCGCTGCAGGCTGAGCGACTTTTGCGCTGCACTTCAAAAGTTCCAGATGGATCCTCTTTTATCCTCTTTTAATTTATTTTATGTTTGAGACTATGCACTTTGTTACTTAATTATGTTGTGGATCGTGTGTAGGCAAATTTTATTGTCGCACTTGAAAAGTTTCAGATTGATCCTCGTTTTTATTTAGCCTAGGCCTATTTTATCTATTTCGGAGCCTATTCTCTTTAATGTTGTGGATCGTTTGTAACTTCATTGCAATGTAATTCAAGGTACCGTCGTTCTAATTTCCATAACAGTTGTGTTATGATGATGATGATGCTAGCTCCACGGTCATTTAATAGGCCTGGCCTATTGCTGCAATGTTTCTTTTACGCGGCTGAAAATAACCGTGCTTTCTGTTACTGAGACTGTGTCTGTCACTCGTCCTCTTAAAAGTGGAAGCTTGTGCGTAGCTTTGTTGTATTATATTGAAATTTTGTTGATGTTATTGTCATGCGTGTTTTGTTTTTTGCGCATGATTAAACATGAGTCTTTATATGGCGATAAAACAAATCTTTGTTGCGTTTTTTTTTTAAGTGGGGATTGGGGGTGCGCCAACCCTGTTGGGACATAGAAGGGGGTGCGCAGGAAAAAAAGTTTGGGAACCGCTGTTTTAAAGGATCAAATAAACGTGTTGACAGCACAATTAGAATTAATGGTAAATAAACAGGAAACCATACAAAGAAAGAATAGCATAACAAGCCAAAGTGCACGAGTAGTGCACAATGAGGAGGAAGACAAAGACATGAAGGGACAGGGAGCATGTAATAACAGTGAGGATGGAGGGCCACTGCAGGTATGTAGGGACGTAGTTATTAAAGGAACTATGATGTCTACCCCAGTGTCACAGGGTACTAGGAGTCGTACCAGAGCCTGTCAGTACACTCCAGCCTGTCAATTCACTCCCCCTCAAGAGAGACAATGGGACAGTATGTGTCGCCCAGGTAGTGAGTATGATGAAAGGAATGTTAATGTGCCAAACGCCCAACTAATGTCAGGAGGGGCAACTAACATGCCTCTGTTACAGGGCAACCGAGGGGTACCAAAGTACCAGCCCTGGAGCCATAGTGACATGACAGCTGTGCTGGCAAAATTGCCCCCCATTACATCTGGTGGAGGCAGATGGCTTACAAAGTTGATGGCATTGTGCCACGGCACCACCTTGGCGGTAGGAGACATAAGATGCCTTTTAGGCCAAATTTTTACTGTTACTCAGATGGCAGAGTTGGAGAAGGATGCAAACCTTGAAGACGAACCCAATGACGCACGGTATACCACTGTCAGTACAGCGACCGCCAGGGCCCTCAGAGAAAAATTTCCAACACCCCCAACCGTATACCAAAATATTAAGTTCCGCATTAAGCCTGGTGAGACTGGAGCGAGTTACTTTTTTAGATGCGCAGCTGAATGGGAGCAGATGGTAGAAGAAAATAGTCTAAATAATCCAATTACGCGTGATATATTTAGAACTGCCGTAATGACAGGGGCCCCCAACGGTGTCAAGCAGGCAATGGAATGTAATCCTGACACTCCAGTTGCCAGCAACGAAATGTGGGAAAGACATCTGGTGTTCCATATTGACAGATCAGTCGATAAGCAGGATAAAGAACAGGAGGAATTAGAAAAGACAAAGCAACAATTGTTAAAACTACAATTAGAAATGGCTAAGTCAGACAGTAAAAAACCAAAACAAATGCCACAACGTCCTGTGAGCAGCGGCTTTGACGGGCAGCCCGGGGTGAAGACCCCACCTTTTCCCATAGTCACACCTGAAACTTTTGGCTATGCTCAGGGAGGACATGTCCCTAATTTCCAATTAATAAAACCATTGGGGGGGGTATAGGCCACGGGGCAATAGCGGATGGGCTAGGGGGAAGCCGAGTGGGGGAGGGGTGCGCTACAGGGATGCATGTCATCAGTGTGGGGGGACTGATCATTGGTGGAGAGATTGTCCCATGGCAGGGGACAGCCAGTATATGGGACCACCTGCGGGGGGATGGGATCCTCAAGAAGGTGGGCCCAGTGGTCGTGGCAGAGGACCACAAACTCCAAAACACCTGGAGCAACAATGCCCACCTCCCCACTCGATTCAGGCGCCCTTGAACCCGACTTGGGGCCAGGGGGAAGGCGCGGACTGTTGAAGGGGCCAACAGAGAACAATCATGCGAGGTTTGGCTGAGCCTTACATGATTTTAGTGGTCAACAACAGGCCACTAACAGCTTTGGTAGATACCGGAGCAACATACTCCACAGTAACGAGGGGCACAATCACTGACAAAGATCTAAGTGATAAGACTGTTGGAGTTATGGGATTCTCTGGAGGGTTAGAACATTGGCATCTTACTGTTCCTCTTACCACGAAAGTGGCAAATCAGTCCCTGTCACACTCATTTCTATACTCCACAAAAGCACCTGTTCCCTTATTGGGAAGAGATCTGTTGATTAAATTGGGTGCAAACATTTTATGCTCACCAGAGGGTGTCACAGTCACGTTCCCGGACGGCACTAAAGTCGACTGTTCACAGGCACACAGTAGAGAGGGCCACCAGCAGGTTTTGTTGGGAGGACCCTTGCAGGAGATGGCAGACATATATTGGGTGGAATTAGATGATTCTCAATCAGGGGCCAGGGCACTGTATAAGAATCAGTGGCCCTGGATCAAAGACTTAGCTGTCTATTTACCTCCCATTGACCCCCTGCATTGTACACTATTTTATGACCGTAATGACACTGTCACATACCAGGAAATGTTCCATGACATTCAGGGCCAAATGTGGACACTCACAGGGGATGGTCTATATGTAGGACAAGAGGGTGTAGTAGTTCCAGTTACACTGACACCAGAACAACAGATATGGTATGAAATGGCAGACACAGCTGAACCTCACATTTCTATGGCACTGCATCCAGGCCATGAAGCTCGAGAGTTAGGAGCTATGACAAAAAGGTTGCGCTTGGTGACCGATTGGGAGCCCTCTGGCATTGTAGGGGTTTGTATTCGCGTATGACAGATTCATATGTGATGGAAATTTTCATGACGTGGGTTTCTTCATGCTAATCTCTGTAAAAATTTATTCAAGACTGTCTATCTTGTTGTTCTTAAATTTCTGAGAAATGTTGTGCTACGTGGCAAACCACTCAGCTCCTTTGCCCTTGAGCAAAGACCAAGAGGTTCTGGTAAAGATAAGAGATGGCGACACATTTGTGTTGCCAAAGATACGTTCTTGCTCAAGGGAGGGGAGAAGAAGGGGGGTCATGTATTGATGATATAAAAGCCCCTGTAAATGAGCAGGAAGGGGCCTTCTGTCTGCACCATGCTTGTGATGCAGACTGAATGACAATAAAATATAAAATACCTTGCAAGGTAACTCATGCTCTCTGTGTGTTGCATTTGTCTAAAGTGTTTAAAAACTCACTTTGATTAAGGAATAAGAAAATTCCACAACAATTTGGCGACGAGGTATGGGATCACAAGGCTGACGGAGAACGGACTAGAGTTGACTGATCATCCTGGACATAGCAAATCCAGCTCTAACCCCATACAGGGACGAGAGAACTCTACTCCGGACCCCAGGCTGACGTGATCCCAAAAGAACTCAGTGCAAGGCACAAAAGTGAAAAACGGTGAGTTGAAAATATTCTGAACAGTCTGAAGAAAGGGGAGACTACTTAGCGCTAAACAGTCAAAGAGAAGTGACTACTCTAAATCGAGATAGATTTTAAAGAGTCTGAAAAGAGAAGTGACTACTCTAAATCGAGATAGATTTTAAAGAGTCTGAAAAGAGAAGTGACTACTCTAAATCGAGATAGATTTTAAAGAGTCTGAAAAGAGAAGTGACTACTCTAAATTGAGATAGATTTTAAAGAGTCTGAAAAGAGAAGTGACTACTCTGAATTAAAAATGGGGCAGGGAAGGTCCCATATGAATATGGATAAACCAACATACAGAGAAATGAGGAAAAGGTGGGGAACGGGAAGTTTACAAGGTGTACCCTATTTAATAGAAAAAGCTAACCTTCCAGAAAACGGTACATTTAGTACCACAAAATTAGGGAAAATAAGAGAACACATGGGGAAAAAAGACATATTTAAAATGTCTACAAAAGAAAGGGAAAAATATGACGAAGCGTGTAAATGTTTAGAATTATGGGAAAAGGAAGCAAATAGACGTGACTATGTTTTTAAAGAAAAGGCTTTGGAAGAACTTCCACCGCCGTGTCATACACCCCCACTGCCGCATGCTCCATTGTACCCTGTTTTACCTGAGTATATTGATTTAACCCCTCTGTCTCCTTTACCCCCATCTATGACTTGTTACAAACACCAACCGGAGGATGATTGTGTCCCTCCTCACCGACATCTGAACCCGATCGAGGCAGCTCCAGTGCCCCCACCAGCACCAGTGCCGCACATGCCACAGCCCGTGATAACCCCAAAACAGGATAAAGACCATCCAGCCCCTCCGGTCGCCAGAGTTCCCGTGACGAGAGGAGCGGTAAAAAGACAGACACAGACGGATACTTCACCCGCATGGCAGAATACGTCAAACGACCTTTATCGCAAAGAATCTTTTGATGAAGATGGACAGCAGTTCCCTATGGTCGAGGTGGCGGGTCCAGAGGGACCCGAACTGGTTTTTAGACCCTGGACCAAAGCCGAAATGAAAGAGGCAGCGGAACATCTAAGTTCAGCAGAGAAAGGGGGAGTTTTGATGGCTGACGAACTTTTGACATTTTGCAAGGAATTCTCCCCCTCAACGAGAGAATTAGAGAGACTGTTGAAAGTCAAACTAAAACCATCTGACTTAAGAAAGCTACAGGGTAAATGGCCTGTGGAGGATAAGAGAAGGGGACATGTCGATTGGTCGCACGCAAGCAATGCTGAGTACAGGAGGATTCTGGAAGAATTCTTAGAAGGACTAAAATCTACTTTTCCCAAAGCTCTGAATCTGGATAAGATCGCTGCTTGTGTGCAAAAGACTGATGAAAGAGTGGAGGATTTCTTGGCCAGACTGGAGGAAGTATTTAAAGAACATTCTGGACTTCAACCTGATTCAGACGGACCGGACATTGGTCCGTTCGAAGGACATCTCAGATCCACTTTTCTGCGAAACCTAAGGGGAGAGCTGAGACGAGAAGTGGAAAAATCATGCATCGAGCCAGATCGCGCGAGAATGAGCGAGATCGTCCGTCACGCTGTGCACGCCGAAAGACAAACGGACAAGAAACAATTTCAGAAGAAAAACACCCAAGATAAAGAACTCCACATGGCTCTAATGAATATCGGAGTAGAGCATGGAGGAAGAGGAAACGGGAGGAGAAGAGGTCAGTGGCGTGGACAAGGGAGAGGAGGTTTTAAACCCTCTAGTAATTATGATCCAGAGAAGTGTTTCAATTGTGGAAAAACAGGACATTGGCGCAGTGCCTGTCCTGAGCCTCCAGGAGCGCGGAGGTCAAAGAAAAGGTAGATGGAAGTGAGGAGGTGAGGCATCATTCCGAGGGTGGTGAGTATGATTTCCTTTAGCATATGCAATGAAGAAATGCTTTTTCCTACTGTATGCAATGAAGATCTGCTTAGCTCACATTCCATGATGAATGAAAACGCTTTCTGAACTTTGCTAAAATGCACAATGCTTGTGTGCAACAAACCGCTTTTTTTGATAGATTCAGGGGCAACAAATAGCCTACTGTGATTCACAAGAAGTGTTTAAATTTGCCAGAGTCTAAACTAGCTGTGTTTTCCCTAAATGCTAGTGGCTCTAATGTAAAATAATTTATGTCAAAAGGGTGCAATGCGAGTTGGGGAGTGTCAAATTCCGACACAGGTTTCTCATGTCTGACTGCTGCCCGATTCATTTGCTGGGCACAGTCATAATGTGTGATGACAGATTGAGCATGATACCAACACGACCCGAGTGCAGCGCTCGTACAGCGGTACGATGTAATATTGAATTATGTAAGTATGATGTAGAAAGTATTGCCTCACAGAGCCTCATGACGTTGATTGCAATGGTGTGGGGAGCTGTGGGTGTTTTGCTGACAAATATGCGCACGCCATAGAATGGGTTAAAAGGGATGACGTGCAATATTCAAATTTGTTGCACGCCCATCGTGAGAATCATGCCTGCCTGTCAGCAACAAGGGGACTTGAAGTGTTTTCACACACAAAAAGATTAATGATGAGTATTGACATACCATACATTTTGGGAAAGGTGCCCGTACAACTGTTGATAACAGGAAAATATTATGTTTGGTTGATTAGGAACCGTGAACCTGTTGTGATAACGCCCAAGGGTAATTTTTGTCCACGCAAACAGCAATTCCCCCTCAAAACAGAAGCCTCAAACCAGAAGCCCTCAATGAGATAAGGCCAATATTTAATGAGTTTAAAAAGATAAAAAAATAAAAGCATAGTTGTGCCATGCCCAAATTCACCTGTGCGCACACCTTTGTTTCCAGTTAAAAAGATCAGAGAAAAGGGAGCACCCGTTGAATGGCGGTTCGTACAAGATTTGCAAGCAGTTAATGCCGCAGTACAGCCACGAGCACCAAACGTACCCAACCCGTATACCATTCTCAGCCAAATTCCGCCTGAGACGAAATGGTATACGGTGATTGATTTGTCAAACGCGTTTTTCAGTGTGCCAGTACACCCAGACTCACAATACTGGTTCGCCTTTTCATTTGATGGCAAGCCATATACATTCACACGTCTATGCCAAGGGTACTGCAAATCACCGACCATTTACAACGAGGCACTGCGACAATCACTGGAGCCATTCCATCTCCCGAAGGGGGTGGCATTGCTTCAGTATGTGGATGACATTCTTTTATGTGCACCCACCAAAGCGCAATGTGAAGAACACACTGTACGACTGTTAACTCATTTGGCACACGAAGGACACAAAGTGAATATCTCCAAAGTCCAGCTGGCAAAACAATTTGTTCGTTTTTTGGGTCACGAAATTACTGACCGTGGCAGACAGCTGTCCGCAAAACGCGTGTCTGCAATTTCAGACATCGCACGCCCAAAAACAAAGAAGCAACTAATGACATTTTTAGGGATGACCTCTTACTGTAGGAATTTCATTTTGAGGTACACAGAGATGGAAAAACATCTCACGGTATTGATTCACGGGAAGCCCATGACTGCAAATGCGCAGATTGAATGGAATGATGAAGGGGTTGAGGCTTTTGGTGATCTCAAGCGAGCTCTGCAATCTGCGCCTGTGCTAGGTATCCCAAACCCAGACAAACCATTCACACAAATGGTAGACGAAAAAGACGGCACAATGCTCTCTGTGCTGCTCCAAAAACACGGAGACCAGCTGCGCCCCTTTGCTTATCTTTCATCCAGATTAGACAGTGTGGCACAAGGTCTCCCACCGTGCCTGCGCGCAGTAGCAGCGGCAGAGAAAGCAGTGCTGGCCTCTAGGGAGTTTGTTGGTTATTCTCCCCTTACTGTGTTTGTTCCCCATGCAGTGGCTATGATTCTGTCAGAACAACGAGTGTCACATTTATCGACAGCGAGGTGGCTGAGGTATAATCTGACGTTGTTGGAATTGCCAAACATCACGGTAAAGAGATGTAACACACTAAACCCAGCCACGTTGCTGCCACTTCCTGACAATGGTGACCCACACAACTGTGTTGCCACTTTAGAGCAAGTCTGCTCGCCACGTGTTGATCTCAGAGACGAACCCCTGCTAAATGCAGACTTGACTTTCTATGTAGATGGCAGTGCACGAAAAGATGAGGCGGGAAAGAATCACGTGGGGTTTGCTGTTGTGTCTGATTTTGAAACAGTACAGTCAGGCCGCCTGCCTGACCATTTCTCTGCTCAAACAGCAGAGCTCATTGCACTCACACGCGCATGCGAATTAGCAAAGAATAAAAATGTAGACATTCACACAGATAGTAGATATGCATTTGGTGTAACTCATGATTTTGGCACACTGTGGAAACACAGAAACTTTTTAAAAGCTGATGGTAAAAACAATCTTAATCACACATAGGTTGCTGATATGCTATCTGCCATTATTCTCCCGTCAGCCATTGTTGTGTGTGACTATGCCACACACACTTTTGTATCTGAAACTATTTTTTTGCAGGAAGCCGACAAGCTGACCTTGCAGCAAAGCAAGCAACATCAGAGACAGACAGATTGTCTCCAGAAATCACTAACAAAACTCTTTCTCTTGCAGAGATGCAAACATTTTGCAGAACCAGCTGAGCGTGCACTCTGGAAGGAGTGCTCATGTAAATACACAGACAATGTTTGGGGTGGCCGAAATGTGCTTCACCTGTTTGCCAAAACATTTTTTCCCTGCTTTTGCGATTTTGACGCATGGCCTAGACCACGCGTCAAAAGGGGGGATGTTAGAAGGCAATGTGTTTTTGTGTTTTTGCTCTCAAAATGTTTGTGCAGGTCAAAAGAGCAGGAGCAAATGGAGCTGACAAATCATTACACAGCTTCCAGGAAGTCGTAGGAAAGACATCAAAATGGCATCCACAATGGCTCTTCGCAATGGTCGTGCAAGCGACAGGAGGAGCGACACTATTGGTGGTCGCAAAGGGAATCAACTGTTCCAGTCGGGGACGCATCGAACCCCGAGAAATTAGAGATTATAGAATTTTGTTTCTGTGCAACACTATATTCCAAGTTTAATAAAACAGTGTGGGGAGGGACCCAATTCTGCTAGGTACTGGGGAACAAATATGTATTTGTGTAGAGGTACGTGTACCTCAGGTGATGTTGTGGATAAGGCAACAAAATTTGAAAATGTGGGCCATTATGTCCCCTGCGAGGGCCAAATAAAAAGGCAAAGGAGAAAGTTTTAAACTTAACTCTAACTCAGAAAAAAATTTAATTATGAGGGAACGGGAGCAATTTCACAAATGAGAGTAAGAATATGGAAGGTGATGAAGGTTTAAGCAGGTCAGTATTGGTGGATGTGGTGGACGAAGGGGAAAGACACAGGTCAGAAGCTTCAGATATAATTTCAGCCAAGTAATTTTCAGGCCGCAGAGCAGGCAGAAAAAGAGGCACAGGAAGTAGAGGCTAGAACATGGATAGACCCAGGAGAAACGGACGTAGATATGAGAAAGGCAATATACCAATGCAAAGGCAATAAGGCATGTGCATTGGCCCTGAGGCAGAAGAAAGAGGTAGGAGTGAATGACAGTTGTTGGTGGTGTATGCAACTCGAGCAGGCATGGAAAGTCAGTCCTCTAAGATTAGAGGACCGGAAGAGGCTAAAGGGTCAATTACCCTGCAAAGTCACAACCCTGTTGACAGTTGCAAACAGCACCAACAAGGCCGAAGAAAAGACAGAGTGCAGAGAACCAGGTGGTAAGTAAAGTACAGAATTGAACAGTTTGGAAGTAGGGAATTAGGATTGCAGGGTGGGTTAGTTGTAGATGTGTTCACCGCAGAGAAAAGCAGTGTGTGTGTAAAATGCTCGGGGTCAGTTGTTGTTTCTATATTCCGGATTATGATGATAATGTCACAGACATTATAAAACACATGAAGAATGCTATCAGGGAGCCGGATGATATGACTAACAGTCTGTTGAAATGGTGGAATAGCCAAGGTTGGGGGGTGTGGTTCATGCAGTGCCACTTCTTGTAGGGTTGTTGTTGGTTATGATTATGTTACCATGTTTAATTTACTGTTTTTAGAACTGTTTAAATAGAATGATGATAGGGAGCATGGCTACAGGCCATGAATCTCATGGAAGGAGAATTTACTGAGTACGATGACAACGGCCTATGAAATCTGTTGGAGAAAGGGCAGTGCTCATCTTACAGGTTGAGGCATCATGAGTTTGGTTATCATATATGATAAAAGATGGGAATGTGATGGAAATTTTCATGACGTGGGTTTCTTCATGCTAATCTCTGTAAAAATTTATTCAAGACTGTCTATCTTGTTGTTCTTAAATTTCTGAGAAATGTTGTGCTACGTGGCAAACCACTCAGCTCCTTTGCCCTTGAGCAAAGACCAAGAGGTTCTGGTAAAGATAAGAGATGGCGACACATTTGTGTTGCCAAAGATACGTTCTTGCTCAAGGGAGGGGAGAAGAAGGGGGGTCATGTATTGATGATATAAAAGCCCCTGTAAATGAGCAGGAAGGGGCCTTCTGTCTGCACCATGCTTGTGATGCAGACTGAATGACAATAAAATATAAAATACCTTGCAAGGTAACTCATGCTCTCTGTGTGTTGCATTTGTCTAAAGTGTTTAAAAACTCACTTTGATTAAGGAATAAGAAAATTCCACCCCCCCCCTCCCTCTTCCAAAAACAAACACAAAAAACAAACAAAAATAGCTCAAAACCCCGTCTGCGTAAACAGCCCGGCGCCAACACCACCAATGCCCGAACCAAACCCCAACACCGCATACCCCAATCCCACCTCACCACACCAGTACATCAGCTCTTATTTTCCCCACCCTTTTCTGTATACCAATCTCAGAAGAAGAAAAAATATCCCCCACCTCCACCTCCCAAAAAAAAAAAAAATCTTATAACAAAACTCCCCCGGGCTTTATTTTATCGCCAAGGAAATTCAATCAGGACCTGAAAAACCACCAGATAATTTGTTGTTTGCCGCTAGATTGCTTCCAATAAATGTATGTTGATGGATTTTTTCCCGCCGCCGTAACCAACGAAGATTGCTTAAAAGCAACGGGCCCCATTCTGAGACAGCTGCATGCGTCTGGGTTCAAGGTTAGGAAAGAAAAACTGCAGGTCAGCAGGCCATCTGTTACTTTCATGGGCCGTTTAATCACAGGCCAAGGCACAACGTTGTCTGATCGCCAACGTGATGGATTTTGTCACACCCAAAGCCACACAATGCGAAGGACATGCTTTCCTTTTCTGGGATTGACAGGTTTCAGCAGAAGTTATATCCCTATGTATGTAGCGGTCACCAAGCCATTACGAGACATGGTCAAGGAACAAGGCATGAAAAATGTGCAGGCGAAGTTAACATATGGACCCCTGAAGCAGAAACCGCGTTCATTAAATTGAAAGGGGGAGCTGTCACATGCAGCATATCTGCATAGCCCTGATTACAGCAAGGCATTTTTCTTTAGACGTTTCTGAAACAGGGAATAGCGTACATGGAGTACTTTTCCAGAAGCAGTCTAGTGCTAGACGTGTGCTCATGTATGTCAGTGTCCTAATGGACGCCATTGAACAACGCCAGCCGGCTTGTGCCAGGTTCACTGCAGGATTGGCAAAGATTATTGAAAAGACATCACACATTGTGATGGGTCATCAGTTAACGGTCCTGACCACGCACTCTGTCATGTCGTTTGTCAACTCTGAATCATTTACGTTTTCACCGTTGAGGCAGAGAAAACTGTCCAAATGTCTAACGGCGCCAAACATAACATATAAACACGATGGCATTAACATGGCAGATTTGTTCACCAAAGGGGAACCACATGACTGTGCACCAATCACTGACCTGGCATCTCGTGTTTGCCAGGACTTAACTGCAACCCCTATCCCTGAAGCCTCGGACGTGATTACACTTTTCACGGACGGGTGCTGTTTTAGAGCTCAGGATGGCTCTTTGGTCTCAGCTTACTCTGTTGTGCAGCAAACAGAGTTAGGTTACACTATTAGGGAAGCAGAGAAAATAGAAGGCAAACAGTCGGCACAGAGAGCAGAACTAATTGCGGTCACACAAGCACTAAAACTTGAAGGGTCTGGCAAAGTCAACATTTATAGTGACTCAGCTTATATCCCCCCCTTCCCACGGTGTGTCTCCTCTCCTAGACACACCAGAAGCACTGCACTTTACGCATTGAAAATTCCAGCATGTTCACAGTGGGTGCGCCTGAAGAAGTTTCGAAGGAAGTGGAATGAGCCACGCTGGACGGAGCCTCTGAAAGTGACGGCAAGGACATCACATTGTGTCCGTCTATCTGGCAAGGGCGACACCTGGTATCACTTGTCTTCTTGTGTTAACTGTGATCCACCAAACAGGTCGCTGTCAGAGACTGCTGTGGACCTGGGGGCTCAGGTCCAAGAGGGGGAGGATATCTCTGGAGCAGAAAGTGGGACACAGGCATCAACAGTGGCATTAAAAATTTAGTGGCAACTGTGGTTTGGACAATTTAGATTTTCAAACAAGTCAAGAGTATATTGAGATTTTAATATTCACATTTTCCATATTTCCATATTTTTATTTTTCATGTTTTTATATATTCACAGTTTTCATATTTCATATTCAGTATTTTCCATATTTTTCATATTTTTATATTGCTATTGTAATTTTATTTTGTCATATTCATTGACGTATAACCATTTATTCCTTACATTTCTATTTTGTGGGATTTTAACCATATATTTTTACTTAATTTCATATTTCCATTAAGTCTACTGTGTGTTTAACCATTTAAATTTTTCCAAGAGTGTGTTTAACCATTTAAAGTCCAAGAGAGGGTAACGAGATGAAGCTGTGGGAAAACTGTAAGCTGTCGGGGATCCTATTAATAATTTCAGGGGTTATAGTAGGAATAATTTTTAGCATAACTGAGGGTCAGGAAAGCAACAACAACATATCGAAACCGAGTTACAAAAGAGCCATAGCCGATACGAGGTTACCGTGTGAACAACTTGTAATTAACTATGTTTGGGGTAAGACCACATCATTTACGTTCGACCTATGCGCTGTCATAAATTGTGGGGGAAAAAATAGCTCATGGAGGGGGTACGAGGTATATGTATGTACGGACGGGAATATGGACAGTGTTTGTAAGGCTAACCAGTCTAGGCAAACCTATAGGGGTGAATGGTCTCCATCATGGAATAAGGTAATAGCATATACCGGTGGTTGGACCCCGAAAGAACCTAGCCTTTGGACCCGTACCTCGGCAAAATTTGATTTTAAAATGCAAAGAGATTACAGTGCAAGCCAAAATCCACTCACCCTTTCAATATCCACCAGAACGGGATCAGCCAATTATACAGGGGAGTTTTTCCTTATAATGGGGGTGCACAGCCCAGGAACAGATAAAAAAGCAGTAATAACATTTGTTGTAGACAGTTCACCTGAGGAGGAAAGAAATGAGACAATAGCTGAGCCATTATCGGTAGGACAAAAGAATGGAGTGGTAGAAATAGATTACACCATGTTAAAACCAGAAGATATGATAGAGAGAGCCACAGGATATGGGGAAAATAATTTGTGGCTGGAATGGATAATTACCACAGCCAGAGAACAGAGCTTAGATGATTGTGTAGGATGTGCTAATGCAAGACCCCATTTATATAGAACCAGCCCCGTTGTACCAAAATGATACGTGGGGCTATGAGTGTATGCTGGCATTGACACGGATGGCCAGTCCAAAAAATTGTACCACATTGGCAGCAATATTCCCACCAATAACCAACCTTTCACGGGGAGGTCCATTTACACCAAAGAAAGCAAATTATACCTGTTTTGATATTAAACGTCTATCACCAACCAGCAACCTGGGGGAGATAAATAAGGAGTGGTGTGATCAGATCATAGTAGATAATGGGACTGAAATAGGTACGTGGGCCAGGGCAGGTTTGTATTATTATTGTGGAGATCGAAGATTGTTTACTAGGATACCTGAGGAAGCAAAGGGAGTGTGTGCTATGGTAAGACTGGGAGCCCCAATAACTCTGATAGGTGACAGAGCAGTCAGAACGGAAACCATAAATTCAGCAACATTGACTAGAAGACGTAAAAGACACATCATTACAAAGAGAGCAATAGGATCAAGTGTAGATTTATCATTAAATAGTCCGACGTACATCGATGCGATAGGCATTCCACGAGGTGTGCCGGATGAATATAAGCTAGCGAACCAAGTGGCAGCAGGTTTTGAGAATATACCAATAATAGCTGCTCTTTTTCCAGTCACCCCAAACAAGAATGTAGATAGGATTAATTATGTGCATTATAATGTGATGAGATTAGCAAATATGACAAGGGATGCAGTAGATGGTTTAGCAGAACAGCTAGCACCAACTTCACTTATGGCTATACAGAACCTTATGGCTCTGGACATGCTGTTGGCAGAGAAGGGAGGAGTATGTGTAATGTTTGGTGATCTTTGCTGTACTTACATTCCTAATAATACAAAACCAGACGGATCAGTCACTAGGGCATTGGAAGGTTTGAAAACTTTGTCTATCGAAATGAAGGAACATTCAGGAGTAAATAATCCTATTGGAGATTGGCTAGACAAAACATTGGGAAGATGGAAAGCAATAGTAATGTCTATTGTGATGTCCATAGGGGTATTTGTAGCAATTTTGATTACGTGTGGTTGTTGTTGCATTCCTTGCCTTAGATCACTGTGTAATCGCTTAATAGTTTCAGCTATTGAGAGACCGGAAAGCCCCAAACCATTTAATATGCCATTGTTATCTAGCTATACTGACGACACGGAGGACCAAGAATTTTGACCTCTGTCGAGGTCAAGAGAGGGATTATTGGGATTATGATGTTTTATGTATTATAAATTCATGTTTACTGTCAAATATATGTCCATGCTGTGCTGGGTTTATTGTCTTGAAAACTAGTTGGCAGAAGTGTGTAACACGAGCTCTGAGGTATGCAGAAGCAGGGTCTCAGATAACAAGTGTGTGAGTGTGTGTGTGTGCGTCAATCGCATCTTTCGGCAGGACCGGCTATTTTCAAAATGTTTTGCAGGAACCAATAGTTGGGGGAGAATGGAGTCAGATTAACATGTCCCGAGGTGATTGGTTCCGGAGGATTGAACGCCCGTCCAATGAAGGGGAGGAGCCTGAAGAGAGAATCAACGTCACATATATTATAAATATCTGTAACCCGGAAGTGTGTTATTCAGTTGTTCGCTCGAGTATATGAAGAGTGACACCCCCAGCTGGGAAGAAACTTTTACATCTGATAATAAATTCTACTTAAACTTATTGGGAAAAACGATCTCTTTGACTTTCTTCAAATTTTTGAACATGCAGGACTGAAGTTTCAAAAGTCCGTTATCGATACCATATAAAGTTGTAAACTTTTGTTTAATTGTTCTTACATATATTTGTTTCAACTATGCAAAATATGCATACTAAAACAAAAACTGTTAATGCTTTGCCGTTTTCAACGCCTGTTTGATATATGTTTGTATGGCGAAATACATTTATATGTAATGTTTCCATTTCGCATATGACATTTCAATCATGTATGTGCTAAGACAAGTTCAACGTCTTTGTGCACCATTTAGACAAAACAGGTACAAATTGCCTTGGTTTATTTTTGTTTTTTTATTGAAAATGCGTGCTATTTCTTCTAATTTGTTTTACGTTTGTTCAAATATACAATTTAATTGTTATCCACCCAGCACTACACTGCATTCCGTTGTTGTTATAATCAATACAGTTACACTGTACCCATTGAAAAATAATTTAAGTTAATAAAACGTTGGATTTGCACAAATCGTTTAAACCATGTCATTTGTCTTACTGAAATAATGTGCAATATTGTTGTACCTTAGGTTACCAGTGGCTGAAAGAAGTAACAGAATTAATTATAAAGACAGTAAAAGTATGTGTTTATATATATATATATATATATATATATATATATATATATATACACACACATAAATAGAATATATGTATATAATATATACTTCATACGTGCAGTTAAACAATTGAAGTATTTCTATATGAATATAAAGTTCTGACGGCTACACATATTGCCAACGTAATTGCTATACGATCTGATGCATCACATGACGTTGCACCTTCGAATTGCATCATTACGATTCACGCAGCCCAACCGTAGGCCATGTGGCAATCGTTGAGGAAAAAACGAACAAACTGGTAGCCATGATCATTCGAATCGAACAGTGGCACACAAAGGAGACAATTCGTGATTTCTCGGAGAGCACTTTTTCACCCATCTGACTCGTCATGCAACCATTTTCTGTCCCGCGTTATACGTAAACACGTTCTCTGTAACGGAACAATACACGCCACCTAGAGGAAAAATCATTGTGCAATAATGACCACCAGTAACAATTTTCTACTTACATATGATGTATACATTTGTTTATTAGTCTATATGTGAGAATAATAAATAAATATATATATATATATATATATATATATATATATATATATATATACATATATTAGAGGCTAAATGTTCGAATCAGACGTACAAGTACCTACAAGGTAAACCCCCTAAAAAACATTCATACAAAAACCCGTTCTGCCTAACCACTATGCTGTGGGTGCTGAGACATGTTGGTGAATATGTGATTACACTAAAACAGTATCACCTTATCTTACCCAAGGTACAAAACGTCTCATTAATCCTGTCATTATTTCTCATAATGTTATGCATTTGTAACATAAATCAAGTACCTGTGAAATAATACATAGTTATTTTACAATTGTCTTCGTGACAAGAGTTCTGAAATTACGGGCTGCAGTGCACACGTGTCTACAAACGTGTTGCCCGATCAACTTATATTTTGTACGTTGTGTCTTTGTGTTATGCACCATGACTGTATAAAAGGACTTTGGCGTTTCTCAAAAAACATGGACGTCATCGGCCAATGAAGTTTGAGCACTCCTTAGACCGGGTTATCGGAGGCCGATCGAAATGACACTCGCTGGGCTTGTTCGACTCATGGTCCTGAAGGGGCCAAAGAAACGCTTTTGGAGTTCTTAAACAATTGTGTATCACGTGACATGTGACATATACTCAAACTATTTACATCATATGATAGCTCTCCTCATTCTGAACAACTTTGCCTCTGGACACGCTTCTGTCGATTGAACGAGTCGATTGTGAGTTATCGCTGATGATGTCAAAAACCTACTTTCACAAACTAGTCCTTGGTTTTTCAACCGATCGGAACCAAACCAATGCTGATGACTTCTGTGGAGTGTGAATGTAAATAATCACACAGATTCACTTGGAAAATCACATGCCTGTAGTATATGTGCATGTGTGTGTGAGCATGCCTGGGTCTGTATGAGCCAACGCTGACCATCTGACTCATTTTTCTGGGTGTGGGGTTGTATTGTCGATTGTGGACATGTTAGTTTGCCATCCCTGAGGCTGATCGACGTTTACTTGCCTAAACTTCTCGACTATTCTTCCCTAAAACTACTTGTGCAGTCAAAACCATAAGTCTTATAAACTCGAGACTTGGTCAGATGGTAGTACTATTGCTCGCTACCATAGGTGGCGCTACAGCGATGCTGAACGCATTTGCGCTCATTACTCCTAAACCGTTTGTCGCACACCCAAGTGTTTTACATTTATGTCATCAATGGCTCAAAACTTAAAAAACGTACATCTCTGATTTAATTTCCAGTATGCAAATGTTTTAGCTAATTTGCATTTTATGCACAAAAATAAAAATGAACTAGTCCCTGGATTTTTGCCCAATCAGAACCAAACCAACGCTAATGAATTCTGTGGAGTGTGAATGTAATTAAGTATCGAAAAAACTTGAAATTTCGATTCACCGTTGCTAGGGGGCGCCACAACGTCTGAACCGGAAGTCACATATTTTACTAAAATGGTCATAACTTGTGAACCGTTTGAGGTATCTTCATAGGGCTTGGACCCTATGTGTAAACTCTCAGTCCGGCGTCACAATAAAAAAGAGTCAGCATTTGGCCACTAAGTGGCGCTATAATATACATGAACTTGAAAAGGGCCCCCCCTCCCCCACTATATCTTCACATATACATACACAAACCTTTATCAATTATAGATCTCTTAATGTTGAACAACTTTGCCATTAATTTTATCATTAGGAGACTGCTTTATGTATAGATAAAATATGTACAAATAAAATATAGTTTTTATTTATCTATATCATATGAGCATTAATTGAAATGAACAACGTCTACAATGTTCAACATGGACTTATACTTAGTTTGTTATTGTAAAACTTACATCGAGGACATCTGCTTTTGATTTGATCGGCTGAAATGAATAATTCCATTTACATTTATTAATTTGGCTGACGCTTTTATCCAAAGCGACTTACAAGTAGTTTTTTTACAGTGGCACATTACTGCAGAGCAATCAGGGGTAAGGTGCCTTTCTCAAGGGCACTTCAGTCATGACCTGCTGGCACTGAGATTTGAACCAGCAACCTTCTGATCACAAGCCCAACGCTCTAACCCCCAGGGCCACAACTGACCTAATGCAGAAGATCTGTGGTGCAATTAACCTAGGGCATAACAATGCTTTATACCATGTAAAAAATGAACGTAACTCTAACCTCCCTGAGTAAATGCTCTGTAGCCAGAATGAGAGGTGCGATTTCTGTGTAGTAAAATTAAATGTGAGTAGATACTGAAATACGCAGTAGATTAACCAAACTGTGTATGGTGTAAGCACACACACACTCACAATCGTAAATACCATATTACTTCTTACTTTCAAGTATTTCATTCTTCAGTCTCTCATTCACTTTACTTAGAGTCATGTTCTCTTCCCTCAGTTGCTTTATCACACGCTGTAGAGGTTTGATTTTTTTTTTCATTCCACACCTTCAGATAATTTTCTTCTGCGGTGATGTGTGCCTTAACATACGTGACAGAAAACAACAACAATTATATACTATCAAGGATAATAAATATATTACTTTCTGACTAACACTTAGCTTTCTCTTAGGTGCTGGTTCCTCTCTCACCTCTGCCCTCTCCAGCAGTTTCATAGAAGGGTTACTCTTTCTCTTATGAGTGTCTGGCAATCTGCATTTATAACCATGTTCATTTTATTTTCTCTTTCAGATATCTTGCCACAGGAGACTCCTTCCGGACCATCGCCAGCAGCTTCCGTGTTGGTGTTTCCACAGTCTGCAAGATTGTCCCAGATGTGGCGAGCGGCGACTGCAATCTGGGACTGCTTAGTAGAGGAGTTCATGGCTGTGCCCTTCACAGATGAATGGAGGTCCATTGCAGAGGGTTTTGAGGAGAGGTGGAACTTCCCGCTCTGCTGTGGAGCACTGGACGGCAAGCACGTCATGATAAAGGCACCCCCCAATACCGGATCCCAGTTTTTCAATTACAAGGGACATTTTTCTCTAGTTCTTCTAGCTTTTGTGGATGCAAGGTATTGCTTCCGGGTGATTGATGTCGGGGGATATGGCCGGACAAGCGATGGTGGGACTCTGTCCAACTCAGCCTTTGGCCAGGCACTCAGTGGTGGCACCCTCCATCTGCCACCTGACCGTCCTCTACCAGGAGCTGACCACAGAGGACCCCAGCCCCATGTCTTTGTGGCAGATGAGGCCTTTCCCCTCAAAAAAAACCTCATGAGGCCATTCCCTGGGTGCTCCCTTCCCCGAGAGAGACGGGTATTTGATTACCGTCTGTCCAGAGCCCGGATGGTGGTGGAGAATGCCTTCGGGATCCTGTCCTCACAGTGGAGGATATATCACTGCCTCATAGAGGTTCAGCCTGATGTTGTGGAGAGTTGTGTGAAGGCGACGTGTGTCCTCCACAACTTTCTGAGGAGATTTGAAGAGGCACCTGCTGTGAGGGTGGGGGTGCAAGGTACAGAGGAGTCGCTGCAGAGTCTTGGTCGGGTTGCAGCAAATAATTCTGCCAGAGAGGCCATCCGGGTTCGGGACAGTTTCATGGCTCACTTTTCTGCCGAGGGAGCAGTCCTGTGGCAGCCAACTGAATAGTTTTTGTTCATTACATACTGTGCTGTTTATGTCCTTTATGTTTAGCTCCTATAATTATTCCATTCTATTGTCTTTTCTTTTGATTTCCACACTTTGTATATTGTAAATTATAAATGGAGCCATCCTCCAAAATGAATCTGTCTCGTTGCTACATTCTCATTACACTATACCACAACACTGGTCCAATCACAAATAACTATTTTTTTACTATACTATTGTGAGTGCATTTGCAATACGACATCATTAAAGTGAATGTACAATTCGAATTATTGTAGTCTTAATATATAAATAATATTTGAATGTAACAAATATAAATGATGATTTTCTATGTTATACACAAAGTAACACACCAAAACCTTTGATCATTTTATAGAACATTTATTTAAAAAACATTTATAAAAATAAAAACTATATACAAAGAACATTTACAACTATTTACATGCAGGAATAAAAATGATCTTGTTTGGAAGAGTGAGGGTCAAAGTGAAGTAGAGGAGAAAGGAGAGAAACGTTTAACTGTTTAATTCCCTGCAGAGATTGCTGCCTCTTTTTTTTTTTTTAAACTACTCTGTGGGCTCCAATTGCTCCAAATTAAGCACAACTGTGTTGCTTTCATAAATTAATTTGTGAATTTGAAATTTCACAAATTCCTTCGTCTGAGGTGGCAATCTCTCCAGGGAAGGGACCAGAAAAGGAAGAGCTCATCCTCTGAGTGCTTCCAGGAGCTGTCGCTCCACCTCTGATGGCTGCTCCCTAGGCCTTCTCCGAGCTCTTCTTGGTGGTGCTGTAACAAATGATAAAACATTTTGTACAATGAGAAGGCATAAAAGGATTAACTAATTCACAAACGTCACTGTAAATATAATATGCATGTAAACATTGTCATAATTGCCTGTACACACCTCTGGGTACAGCAGCAGATGATGAAGCAGAAGCAGAAGCAGCAGCAGGTTCCGGCAGAGGGGACCCAGGCTCACTGCCATCAAAAGAACCAGTCGGATCTGTCATGACAATTTTAAATATTAATTGCACATTACACCTGTCACAGAGAAATTAATCTATATTTTCATCATAAAAACAACTACGTATTGCTTCACTTGTCAACACACCTACTGCTGCCTCGCCCTGGTCATCGGAGTGGTTGTACCCTGCGGCCTGATTCTCCTCACCCCCCTTTCCATATTCTCCCGTGGGGAGACGAAGCGGTCTAGAAAAGACAGGACCGCAGAGTACTTCCATTTTTTTCCTGAACCTGCTGCTGACCCACTCCTCTTCTCTGTCTCCTTTCTCCTCTCCTTTAAATATGTGTCCCTCAAGCTCTTCCACTTCTTTCTGCACACTTCCTCTGAATAAACACATGAACTTTAGCGGGGAACGTAGTTGTAAAATAAGGCAAATAAGCTCAATCTACTGCCTTTAGCTACCTTGTAGTTTCAATATGTTATATATAGCTCAAATGGAGTTAAGAATGTTTTTACAACTTACCAGATTCTCCGACCTCCTCACTCACTTTCTTCCAAGCAAGATCCTTTTTAATTCCTGTTTTTATAAAAGTATGAACACGTATCGTAAAGCTCCGGGTGTCCACACAATGAGATAATTAGCTTGTCCTCCATTTTGTATTTCTGCCTCTGCTCGCTACGTCGTCTACGTCACTACTATAGCAGGCTCCTGATTGGTTAACGCGGCGCGAATTTTCGCCAAAGTTCAGATTTTTCAGGAAGCGTCCGTGGCGTCTTTGCATTGACTTAACATGTAAATCACTCGCGCTTGACGCCTCATTCACACTCAGTGTGAACACACAGTAAGGGTGACGTCTTTGAGGCATTTTCCTTGTCCATTAATTTTATAAAGTGCATATGAGCAAGCTGAAATGGGTGCATAATAAATATAATAAAAAATAATGAAAGCATATTGGAAATAGTATAATGTAATCACTTGCAATTTTGATTATGGAGGCCTCATAAACTGGCCACCCGTCTTAAGGCTCCTTAACATCTTTGCGCCACCCCACTAAGTACAAATCCTTTTCCTCCATTTCCAAAGCATACTTATCTTCGTCAAATTGTTGAATATGGCCTGTGGGCAGAACTGAGAATTTTCCATCCTCCACCCACTTAATTAACGCAAACATCATCTGCTTTACTTGTCTTTAGTTCAGTCAGAATTCGCGCTTTCAGACAACAACGTCAACGGTTCTGAAGTTATGACGTAATCACATTTTAAATGAAGCAAACTCTTGATATTTTTAGTGTTGGTCTTTTTATTCAGTCCTGCATGTTCAAAAATTTGAGGTATTGAAGAGACAATTTTTCAAAAAATAAGTGAAGTTTATTACCAGATTTAAAAGTTTAACAGCGCGCTGGGTTGTTTCCTCCACAATGAGCTGAACCAACAACTCAGAAAGTTTCACAAAAACACATTAAATACAGAATATGACTTAGATCTCTCTTCTGGTTTCTTTGTTCTCTCCTAGCCTCTAAATTCTGGGCGGTTCTTCTTTCTTTCGGCAGCCAATCACCTCGAACTGACTCCACCTTCCACATCTGTAAAACAACATTTTCCACAAAATACGTTGTGTGTGTGTGTGTGTGCCCTTTCGTGTGCACATTCCTTCCCCCAAAAAGAAGATGCTTCTTGTTACACACACACATAAGCAGAACATGCTTTTCCCTTCAGTTCTGGGCAGTTTTTCTTTGGGAGCCGGTCTGCGCTAACATCCCCCATCTCCAGGTAGCATCTTCTCGTAGCAACCCCCACATACTGACCACATTCCAATCTCTGGCAACATCTGGCAACTGGAGAACTCTCAGCTTCAAGCTTTTGTTCACAATCATGTCACGTAGGAAAATACATTTAATTAAAACAAAATGAATCATCCATTTTTATATCGATCTATATATTGATCTTAATTCCCACATTAGCACCTAGCAAACTAAATATAATTTTAGGATTATTTATATATCTAGACGTTTTTTGCTTTTGAAATAATTTTTTTTATATTATTTGGACTTTTGAAACTTGAGTCCTGCGTGTTCAAAAATTTGAAGAAAGTCAAAGAGATCGCTTTTCCCAATAAGTTTAAGTAGAATTTATTATCAGATGTAAAAACTTCTTCCAGCTGTGGTTGTCTCTCAACATACATATGAGATGAACAACTGCATACACACTTTTGGGTTACAAGTATTTATAAAATATGTGACGTCGATTTTCTCTTCGGCTCCTCCCCTTCATTGGACGGGCGTTCAATCCTCCGGAACCAATCACCTCGGGACATGTAAATCTGACTCCATTCTTCCCCAACCATTGGTTCCTGCAAAACATTTTGAAAATAGCCGGTCCTGCCGAAACGCACACACACACACTTGTCATCTGAGACCCTGCTTCTGCATACCTCAGAGCTGTGTTACACACTTCTGCCAACTAGTTTTCAAGACAAAAAACCCAGCACAGCATGGACATATATTTGACAGTAAACATGAATTTATAATACATAAACATCATAATCCCAATAATCCCTCTCTTGACCTCGACAGAGGTCAAAATTCTTGGTCCTCCGTGTCGTCAGTATAGCTGGATAACAATGGCATATTAAATGGTTTGGGGCTTTCCGGTCTCTCAATAGCTGAAACTATTAAACGATTACACAGTGATCTAAGGCAAGGAATGCAACAACAACCACACGTAATCAAAATTGCTACAAATACCCCTATGGACATCACAACAGACATTACTATTGCTTTCCATCTTCCCAATGTTTTGTCTAGCCAATCTCCAATAGGATTATTTACTCCTGAATGTTCCTTCATTTCGATAGACAAAGTTTTCAAACCTTCCAATGCCCTCGTCACTGATCCATCTGGGGCAGTATTATTGGGAATGTACGTACAACAAAGATCACCAAACATTACACATACTCCTCCCTTCTCTGCCAACAGCATGTCCAGAGCCATACGGTTCTGTATAGCCATCAGTGAAGTTGGTGCTAGCTGCTCCGCTAAACCATCTACGGCATCCCTTGTCATATTTGCTAACCTCATCACATTATAATGCACATAATTAATCCTATCTACATTCTTGTTTGGGGTGACTGGAAAAAGAGCAGCTATTATGGGTATATTCTCAAAACCTGCTGCCACTTGGTTCGCTAGTTTATATTCATCTGGAACACCTCGAGGAATCCCTATCGCGTCAATGTATGTCGGACTATTTAATGATAAATCTACACTTGAACCTATTGCTCTCTGTTTAATGATGTGTCTCCTACGTCTTCTTGTCAATGTTGCTGAATTTATGGTTTCCGTTCTGACTGCTCTGTCTCCTATCAGAGTTATTGGGGCTCCCAGTCTTACCAAAGCACACACTCCCTTTGCCTTCTCAGGTATCCTAGTAAACAATCTTCGATCTCCACAATAATAATACAAACCTGCTCTAGCCCACGTACCTATTTCAGTCCCATTATCTACTATGATCTGATCACACCACTCCTTATTTATCTCCCCCAGGTTGCTGGTTGGTGATAGACGTTTAATATCAAAACAGGTATAATTTGCTTTCTTTGGTGTAAATGGACCTGCCCGTGAAAGGTTGGTTATTGGTGGGAATATTGCTGCCAATGTGGTACAATTTTTTGGACTGGCCATCCGTGTCAATGCCAGCATACACTCATAGCCCCACGTATCATTTTGGTACAACGGGGCTGGTTCAATATATAAATGGGGTCTTGCATTAGCACATCCTACACAATCATCTAACCTCTGTTCTCTGGCTGTGGTAATTATCCATTCCAGCCACAAATTATTTTCCCCATATCCTGTGGCTCTCTCTCTCATCATATCTTCTGGTTTTAACATGGTGTAATCTATTTCTACCACTCCATTCTTTTGTCCTACCGATAATGGCCCAGCTATTGTCTCATTTCTTTCCTCCTCAGGTGAACTGTCTACAACAAATTTTATTACTGCTTTTTTATCTGTTCCTGGGCTGTGCACCCCCATTATAAGGAAAAACTCCCCTGTATAATTGGCTGATCCCATTCTGGTAGATATTGAAAGGGTGAGTGGATTTTGGCTTGCACTATAATCTCTTTGTATTTTGAAATCAAATTTTGCCGAGGTACGGGTCCAAAGGCTTGGTTCTTTCGGGGTCCAACCACCGGTATATGCTATCACTTTATTCCACGATGGACACCATTCACCCCTATAGGTTTGCCTAGACTGGTACGCCTTACAAACACTATCCATATTCCCGTCCGTACATACATATACCTCGTACCCCCTCCATGAGCTATTTTTTCCCCCACAATTTATGACAGCGCATAGGTCGAAAGTAAATGATGTAGTCTTACCCCAAACATAGTTAATTACGAGTTGTTCACACGGTAACCTCGTATCGGCTATGGCTTTTTTATGTCTCGATTTTGATATGGTGTTGTTGCTTTCCTGACCCTTAGTTAGGCTAAAAATTATTCCTACTATAACTCCTGAAATTATTAATAGGATCCCCGACAGCTTACAGTTTTCCCACAGCTTCATCTTGTTGCCCTCTCTTGGACTTTAAAGGAATAATAAACACACTCTTGGAAATTAAAATAGTTAAACACACAGTATACTTAATGGGAATATGCAATTAAGGAAAAATATATATGGTTAAAATCACACAAAATAAAATGGTAAGGAATGACAATATCAAAATCACAATAGCAATATAAAGGTATAAAAAATAGTAAATATTAAAAAATATGAAAACAATAGATATGAAAAATAATATAATAAATATGAAAATCACAATAAGAACAATATATAATATGGTTATAAAGAATATATGGTAATACGTATTTCCACCTCCGTGAGTATTCACTCAAAATTTATTGCACTTTTGGAAAATGATTCTACCGTCCTTCTCTTTGGTCACAGCACATTCACCTGGGACACCTGTCTTGTGAACGATTTGCAATTGTTATTGTACTGGTGGTGTTGTGATTTCACCTGTGGCTTCTTCAGCCTCTGGTTCTCCCTTCCCTCTCTTGGACCTGTCTACGCAGGTCCACCCGTGTCTCTGCAAGATCCCTTGAGGGGGGTCACAAGCTACACATGAGGTTAAATGAAACCAAGTGTCACCCTTGCCCTGCAATCGAACACAGTGTGATGTCCTCGCTGTCACCCTATGGGGTTTCGACCACCTCGGCTCATTCCACTTTCTCCTGAACGTCCTCAGCCTCACCCACTGTACCGTCGTTGGAGGGGGGTCTGCTGCTGGAGATGGATTGACCTGGCATGAAAAAGTCTTAATGAGAGCAGTCAGTTTATCAAAATAGACAGTGTGAGATAATGGTGTCACAATGGCATCCGACAGTGCATTCCGTGGCCCTGGAAACTGGCGACCTGTAAACAATTCAAAAGGGGTGAATCCTGTGATTCGGTTAACAGATGATCTTACTGACATTAAGGCCAATGGCAAAGCTGACAACCAATTTAGTTTTGTCTGTGCACAGATTTTAGCCAATTTGAGTTTTAGTGTGAGATTCATTCGTTCAACCTTACCTTGGCTGGCAGGATGCCAGACTGCACCAAATGCATGTTTTAGGCCTAGGGCCTTTTCAACGACTCGCAAATGTTCATTCTTAAAATGGCTGCCATTATCTGATCGTAAATGGCGGGCGAAACCATAGCGAGGAATATAATGGTTTATTAAACATTTTATCACCGCCGTACTGTCTTCTCTGCCGACAGGATAAGCTTCAGGCCATCCAGTGAAATAGTCTACGATTACCAGAAGATAACGCTTACCCTGTATCCTCGTGATCATGTCTGTGAAATCAATCACGATTTCGTCCCCCGGACCACCGGTCAAAGGAAACGAACCCCTTGTTGGTTTAATCGTGGGTTTAACGTTATATCCCTGACAAACTTCACACGTGCTCACATGTGCTGAGACCATAGCTTTTAAAAAAGGATGCCACCAATATTCAAGCGCTCTCATCATCTGTTTGTCCCCGACATGGCTCACTCCATGAACCTCTACCATGATGGAATGACACAGACTCGCTGGGAGCGCCGGACGTCCATCCGGAGCTTGCCACAGTCCGTCAGAGGCACGAACAGCTCCATGTTGTGCCCACACAGAGACTTCTTCAGGGGTACAGCGCTGATGCTCTTTACAAAGGTATTCCCTTGTGAATCTCGGCAATAAATCATTAGATGTTCTTTCTGATGTGCACATCATCTGCGAGGACACATAACCAGCAGCAGCTTTTGCCGCCAAGTCTGCTGCGTCATTGCCTCTGCTCAAAGAGCTATCCACCTTAGAGTGACCAGCGCATTTAATCACTGCCACCTCTGAGGGGATCATCAGAGCCTCTAAAAGGTCTCTGGCTTCACATGCATGTGTTATTGGTCGACCTGACGAAGTGATAAAGCCACAACGTTTCCACAACGGCATTTCTACGTGTACAGCTGTAACAACATAAGCAGAGTCAGTATAGATGTTTACACGGTGTCCACCAGTATGTCGCAAGGCTTTGATCACTGCTATCATTTCTGCCCTCTGTGCTGACTGCTTCCCATCTAACCTTGCTGCATCCCTCGTAATCATCTCATATCCTACCTGCTCTACCACTGCATAAGCCGCTTTCAAACTTCCGTCCTCCGCCCTGAAACAGCACCCGTCAGTGAACAAAGTCATGACTGGCTCAGGGCCAGTCAATGGTTTTGCAAACAAACCTGGTCTGACCACTGATGCCCTCTCTGTGATCGGTGCACAGTCGTGTGGTTCTCCCTCCTCCACCAAATCTGCCATGTTAATGCCCTCATGTGTGTATATGATATGGTCGGCGAGCAAAATTGCTGCAATGCGTCGCTGTCGTAAAGGGGAAAATGTGAATGATTCAGAATTAACAAAAGATGCGATTGAATGCGTGGTTAAAACAATTAGGTGGTGGCCCATAACGATGTGAGACGTTTTCTTCACTATCTTTGCCAGGCCTGCGACAAACCTGCTGCATGGTGGCTGTCTTTGTTCTACACTGTCCAACAACATGCTAACATACATCAACACTTTTCTGCCCCCCTGGTCTTTTTGATAAAGTACCCCATGTGCACTTGACCCTGTCTCAGAGACGTCTAAGTGAAATGGTGATCTGTAATCGGCACTGCTGAGATTAGCTGCATGTGCCATCTGTTGTTTCAGGTTAATGAACGTCCGTTCAGCTTCCTGTGTCCACTCAATGTCTGCTCTCAAATTCTTCATACCCTGTTGTTTTACAAGATCTCTCAAAGGGGCTGTTAATGAAACATACATTGGAATATAATGTCTACTATACCCTGTTAGGCCTAGAAATGACAACATCTCTTTAACCGTGGTTGGTTTTGGATGACTCAGAATTCCTCGTCTATGGGCTACAGTTAGCGTGGAGCCCTCTGGGGTGATCATGCGACCTAGAAATGTAACACAAGGTCTGCAAAATTGCAGCTTTTCCTTGCTTACCTTGAAGCCACTTTTGTGTAATTGTCTTAACACAGCTTCGCTCCCCTCCAGGCATCCTTGCTCTGTTTTGGCTGCCAAAAGGAGGTCATCAACATACATGATCAACACACAGTCTCCAGGCAAACTACAGTCCTGTAATTGTTGTTTTAATGCATGGTTAAAAATTCCTGGTGATAAAACAAACCCCTGGGGTAATCTGTTGTAAGAATATTGACAACCTTTGTATGTAAAAGCCACACACGCCTTGCATTCCTCTGCTAAAGGGATACAGAAAAATGCGTTAGCCAAATCAATACATGTAAACCAATTGTGCTCAGGTGTTATCACAGAGAGTGCAGTATACGGATTAGGCACTGTTAACGATGGTGTAGCCACAACAGCATTGATTGCTCTCAAATCATGTACCAACCTGTACTTATTCGTGCCTGGTTTCGGCACCGGAAAAATAGGTGTGTTCCACCTAGATTTGTATGGTGTAATAACACCCCTCTCTAGGAGACCTTTTACTGTTGCGGCCACACCCTCGTCCGCCTCAGGTTTGTTGCGGTATTGTGGAATCCAGATGGGGTCAGGTGTGCTTAACTGAAAGTAAACTGGAGACATGTTACAAAAACCTACATCTGTTGGGCCCTGAGACCAAAGATCCTCAGGTAAATTTTTTATGATGTCTGGTGCTCCCACACTATCTGACAGCTCCCTGCCATGGAATCTAGAAACCTGCACATGCTCTAAAGCTCCAGTGTCTCGTGTGGCACCTTCTATCCAATAGGCTTTGTGTTTAGGTGAATATTTAACATCTGTCTTCTCCGTGGGCTCCCAATCCTGGGCGGCCAACAGTGTTTTTGTAATCTTACCTAGCTCCCTGGCTTCATGGCTTGGGTGTAAGGCTAACGATATGTGAGGTGCTGCTGTGTCTGCCATCTCATACCACTTCAACTGCTCTTCTGTCAGCTTCACTGGAGCCATCACTCCTTCTTTACTCACAAAAATTCCAGCTCCCTCCAACACCCATCTGTCTCCCTCCACTTCCTGAAACATGTCTTCATAAATGGTTATGTCATTTCTGTCATAAAACAATGTACAATGCAATGGGTCTATGGGGGGTAAATAGATATCTAAATTTGAAATCCATGAACGGTATTTGTTATACAGTTCCATTGCTGTACTCCACTGTGTGTCATCATCTAATTTTACCCAGTATAGATCAGCTGCCTCCTCCTCCCCACACGAGGTCAGCATCCACTGGCTGTCTGTCGTATTACCTGATAGGGAACAGTTAATGGTTGTACCATCTGGAAATGTAACTATTACCCCTTCTGCTGAGCACAGAATGCTAGCCCCTAATTTTATTAATAAATCTCTACCCAAAAGAGGAATGGGAGCATTGCTGGAGAAAAGGAACGAGTGTGATAAGCATTGATTTGCCACTTCAACTTTAAAGGGTTGTGTCATTTGCCAGCTTTCCCTTCCCCCAGAGAATCCGACGACCGTCACAATCTTGTCACTCAAATCAGATTGTTTTATGCCGCCTGTGACAGTCGAATAGGTGGCTCCGGTGTCTACCAGAGCTTTTAATGGTTTGTTGTTTACCATTAACGAAATGAGAGGTTCGGCCCCAGCCCTCATTTCGGTTCTCTGGGGGCCCCTTCAATAAACGCTCGCGCCACCCTCGGGGCCCGATGGCGGGAACATCGGCACCTGTAGGTTGGAGGGTGGTGGAGGGTATTGCCCCGGGTTGTATGGGGTTTGTGGTTCCCTGCCGCGACCACCGGCACCACCTCTTCGAGGACCCCATCCCTCCGCAGGTGGTCCGTTAAACTGACCTGAAAGCTGTGGACACTCTCTCATCCAGTGGCCTGCCTCACCACACACGTAACAATTTCCCTCGCCCTGCTGCCTCCCTCCATAAGACCCCCTCCCTCTATTACTACCCCTCCAATTGCTCCTTTGTCTATTTCCCCTCCCACCTGCTGCATGGGCGTCTGTACCATAGGGTGGGCCGTTATATTGGTAAGGGGGTGGCTGATAGGGTTGTTGTGGCATTTGCTTACTCTTTTTTGTCCCTCCCTCATTTTTTGCTTGTTCCAACTGTAGTTTTAGCAACTCTATTTTTATCTTTTCTAATTGTTCTTCCTCTTTTCCTGTTTTCTCTACAGCCCTATCTGTGTGGTGGACTAAATGCCTTTCCCATATTTCGTTACTAGCAATTGGAATGTCAGGGTTATTTTCCATTATTTGTTTAACACCACTAGGGGCACCTGCCATGACTGCTGCTCTGAATATGTCTCGTGTAATTGGGTTGGTTAAACTATTTTCTTCCACCATCTGTTCCCACTCAGCCGCGCACCTGAAATAATATGCTGCACCTGTCTCACCTGGTTTTATGCGAAACTTTATGTTTTGGTATACGGTGGGTGGCAATGGGTACAATCGACCGAGTGCCCTGCCCACCATTGTGATTACTTTTGAAAAATCAAGATCATTTGGATATTGTAATGTTTGGGCTTCGAGTTCAAAACTCCCCATCTGAGAGGCTGTCAAAATCTGACCCAACAGACACCTTATGTCACCCAAAGCCAAAACGGTACCATGACTCAAGGCCGTTAATTTACTCAACCACTTAGAGCCCCCTGATGTAATTGGAGGAAGTTTACTGGAAATAGCAGTCATGTCACTGTGTGACCAGGGCTGGTACTGCACCCCAGTGCTCTTTACTAACAATGGGGCTTGTACGCCTGGATATAATTGATTAGTATGGTGACTCATTGCCTGCTCTCTCTGCTCTGGTACGTTAGGGGGGCAATGATCAATTGAAAAATTAGACAGCTGCTGCTCTTTTTCCCTTCCCCTAGTACGTTTTGCTATTGGCTCCTCATCCATTACCATCGTTCCCTTAATACATACTGTATGCATCGTGCCCTGGGCCTGACCTGTTGTTTCTATAGGGCCAGATGCTCTACAACTTCCCCTTTCATCTTCACTTCCTACTCCGTTCTCACTACCATCACTTCCCTCTGGAAGTTCCATATTTTCTGCCATGTGGCGCATTGTCTCATTCACCTGAGCTCGTGCCGCATGTACCTGTTCTGTCACTACCTTGCCCAGGTGTTGTACCTCCTGTCGAAGGTCTTCTAATTCTTTTAAATTACAGTCTAAAACTCCCTCTCGTACCTCAAGCATGACCTGTTGTTTGCTGTGAGTCGTGTTTGGTGAGATGTAGGGTGGGGGCTGAGCAAGAGGCGGATACAATGGGCGGTACTGTTCAGGGGGCGGTGCTAGTGACTCAGTCTCCCTGTTTCCATCCTTCACTTTCAGTCTAACATCATCCTCTGTAGCTTTCCCTTCCTTCCTATGTCTAATGGGTGATAAAGCTGTTGCCACGAGGGCAATACGAGTCCATTTTCTTAACTGTTTTTCTAAGTCACACCCTTTATTTTTATATCGATTTGCATTATACCATTTAATCGTTTTTTCATCACCTTTATGTCTGACTAACCTACAATGAGCCTTTTTCTCCATATTTCTTATTTTCGAGGTCAGGGGCACTTTAAATTTCTCTGCCTCTTTCGTCCATGCATAATTATCACACAATTCTACCCAACATTCCTGAGCTTCTCTTTGTCTCCCTTTTTTCTCTCTTGGTTCAGCCTGTGCTATCATCATCTCAGCGATACTCTGCCATTGCGCTAATACGGTCGGACATTCGTATTCATCACACTCCTTTTGAAACTCTGCCATTCTATTCTATTTATTTACTTGTATATATATATATATATATATTTCAATATAACTTTCCTACTAGTTTCTTTACGATCGTCTCCTTACCCCAACTTAAATTATACACATACACAAAGCCCACACACACCACGTGCAAATTTTCCGTTTACTTATGCATTCAACTAAACACCACGTCTAAATACTTTCATCCCCAATACCATTCATACAAATAAAATCAAACTAGTAAATAATTTACGGATCTCTTCTCCGAAGGACTTTAACCTAAAAGAATTTGTGATACGCCGATCACGGGATTTCTTTCCCAACAGAATTTAACTGTTTTAATTCCAGGGACTCTAACCCTTATTAAACAGAACTTTAATCTGTATTTATTTATGGCTTTCTCTGCCAAGGGACTCTAACCCGTAAAAAGAATCTTTTAAATCTGATTTTCCTTATTTCAATTTTACTCGTCTATTCATCGAGATGTTCATCAAATTCAACACAGAAATTTAGTATATCCAATAGCAGAATTCGGAATAACAGGTTTCTGCCTTACCTCTATATTTTAGCCGGCTTTTGTGTTAAATCTGAATCCGTCTCGATGATCTTTTTTTTCCCCCACAGGGTCCGCCGAAATGTGGCGCGAAAACTTTCCTTTGTCTTCAAATCACGTCGGCGTCACCAACTATTGGACTTTTGAAACTTGAGTCCTGCGTGTTCAAAAATTTGAAGAAAAGTCAAAGAGATCGCTTTTTCCCAATAAGTTTAAGTAGAATTTATTATCAGATGTAAAAGCTTCTTCCCAGCTGGGGCTGTTTTCTCAACATACATATGAGACGAACAACAGAACACACACTTTTGGGTTACAAGTATTTATAAAATATGTGACGTCGATTTTCTCTTCGGCTCCTCCCCTTCATTGGACGGGCGTTCAATCCTCCGGAACCAATCACCTCGGGACATGTAAATCTGACTCCATTCTCCCCCAACTATTGGCCCCTGCAAAACATTTTGAAAATAGCCGGTCCTGCCGAAACGCACACACACACTTGTAATCTGAGACCCTGCTTCTGCATACCTCAGGGCTGTGTTACACACTTCTGCCAACTAGTTTTCAAGACAAAAAAAAACCCAGCACAGCATGGACATTTATATTTGACAGTAAACATGAATTTATAATACATAAAACATCATAATCCCAATAATGAGAAGCCTCAAATGAGAACATTCTTAAAGCCTTTTGTGGACGAATGTGTAAAGCTAGAAGACAGTGGATTCACCTGGGAAATGAACAAGGGTGTTTCTATCAATACAAAATGTATCCCTCTAGTTCTGGTGAGTGACTCAGTTGCAAGACCTTTGATACAGAATTTTAAACAGTTTAATGGTGAATATGGTGGCTCTTATTGCCTTCACAAAGGAAAAATGGTTGAAAAGGGCAGAGGAACTACTCGCGTCCAGGAAAACCTCCAGCTTCGCAACCAGGAGCAAACCGATGAATTAGTAGAAAGTGCACTAGACAGATCAGCCTGTTTTGGGTGTCAAAGGACCAAGTATATTGTGTCGACCTCCCAATTTTGATGTTATTGAAGGGTCAGTCCCAGACTATATGCATTCAGTACTTTTGGGTATTCCAAGAACTGTGACAGGGCTGTGGTTAAACAGTGAAAACCATGAAATGCATTGGTATATTGGTAGATCTACAAACCTGATTGATGAGTTGCTTTTGAAGGTCAAACCGCCATGTAATGTACCGCATGTGCCAAGGTCAGTCACATTGAGGAAATTTTGGAAGGCCCATGAGTGGTACATGTGGCTCTTTTATTATAGCTTACCTGTCCTAAAAGGTCTCTTGCCAGAACCATTACTGAATCACTGGTCCAAACTAGTTAAGGGTGTATCACTTTTGTTGGGTGAAAACATAACCGAAGAGCACATTAAAGAATCTGAGGTATGTCTGACAGATTTTGTGAAAGACATGGAAGTATACTATGGAGAAGCCAATATGTCTTATAATGTCCATCTTTCCCTCCATTTACTGAGAAGTGTAGTTAATTGGGGGCCTTTGTGGGCTCATTCTGCCTTTGTATTTGAGTCATATAATGCTTAACTTCTAGACATGATCAAAAGTACTCAAGGGGTTGCACTACAGATTGTCAAAACCTTTTGGTTACAAAAAGCTTGACATTTTTATGGTCAAAGTATCATGAAATATGCTTCTAATGAATGTAAGGAGATCTTCGAAATTCTGACAGGACCAAAACAGTTGAAACATGTGACTCACACATGTGGCATCACTGTGCTGGATCGCCCTAAAGTGCGATTACTTAATAAAGATGACTACATGGCTTTGAATCGATATGGGGTGCAAAGAGGCAGGGTAAAGTACTTTAAACGGATCATTGCAAATGGCGAAGTAATTCACTCAGAAGATTATAGTTGTGTATTAAAACGCAATTCCTTCACTGTTATGTTGAAAGATACAGATCAAAGCTTTTTTAGTATTAAAATATACTTGATTTGCCAATATGAAGATAAGATGTTTTATGCCATTGGAATATTCTATGAACCAAATTACTATGAACCAGTTTCAAAACATCTTGGACATCTTACAGCCATTCCCGCTTCAGCTATCAAGTGCAAATGTCTGATCATTCATACTGAAAAACTCAAAGTTGATTACATTTTCAGAAATATTAATGGGTGTGAATTCCTTAAATGAGATCCTAAATGAAGCCAAGAGTTGTTTAAATTGTTTTTCATGTACATTAAACTGACATTTTGTTTACAGTTTTTCTCAATTGCTAAAACACTATAACCCATTGGCTGAACAAAGTTCTCTGTTGCCTGAACTTATTTAGCTAATTGTGCAGTCTGTTGTCAATACCTTAAACCATTTCTCATGGTAAAACACAATTTGCAGATCTCACTTAGACTCTTCAGCAGAACACTAAACACATTCTCATTCTCAAAACACATTCTGCACTCAAATGCACATGTCATCCATACTGGTAAATACAAGTGGCAACTTTTTTTACTTCCTTTTAGATGTTGTATATACCTTGTTTATTATTGTCTATTCTTGTGTTTAGAGTAACAGTTGCAACAAAAACATTGATTGGTTATAAAGAAGACAGAGGCAAGGGTTTAGTAAGAATTATAAAACAGCTCATTTATTTAATCGTTTGTGATGCACATTGAACATTGAAAATGATACAATGAAACTTACATTATACAATGTATTACAGTATTTCACAATTGTTAAAACACTAAACCCCATTCTCTGAACCCAATGCTCGGTGGCCTAAACCCATTTGTCGAATCAGGAGGAGGAGGAAGAGGAGGAAGAGTTAGTGTAAGAGGTGGTGGACGAGGGGGAAGATTTCAAGGACAAGGAAGAGCAAGACCAAGACTAGTCATTTCAGATCAGATTCGGGCAACTGTGATAGAACATGTTCTTGTTCATGGAATGAAAATGAGGGAAAGAGGACAAAGAGTACAACCCAATTTGTCCAGATTCTCTGTGGCCACCATAATCAGGACATTCAGAGAAGAGAACAGGTAAATGTATTGGTTTTCTAATTTGTGCGACTGAAAGTACTGTATACATTTTATATAATACATCAGTTTATCAATAGAAAGGGGAGTAAGGAAAAAAGAAAATGAGATTTACTATACAATTTAAATATGAATGTGATGTCCATTACTATTGTTTCTGTATGTATACATTTGTGATAGCATTTTCCCTTTTGTAGAATTGTTACTGTAACTGTAACTGCACTATATTGTAGTGTATGTAAATCAGGAGTGCATATACATCTGTACATACATTTTTGCAGAAATATGTCTTTCTTTAACACTTACAAAACTATTTATTTATCTCTTTTATATAGAGAGGGTGTTTGAAATGGATTCCATGAATATATTTCATATTTTCATCCTCATCTGTAAGTCGCTTTGGATAAAAGCGTCTGCTAAATGACTAAATGTAAAATGTAAATATATTTTTGTAGATGAAGCAGGTTTGTTCAATCTGGCGAAGAGGAGAAGGAGAGGCTGGAACATAATTGGCCAACGTGCCATTGTGGAAGTCCCTGGCCAGTGTGGTGGCAATGTCACCCTATGTGCAGCCATAAGCAATGGGGGGGTTCCCCACCATCATGCAACCCTGGGGCCATATAACACGGATCATCTTCTTAAATTTCTGGGTGGTCTTCGGGATGTTTTGTTTGAACGTGAGGAGGATCATCATCAGGCAGTGCATCCTGTCTATGTTGTGGTTTGGGACAATGTCAGCTTTCACCGTGGTGTCCGAATACGTGAGTGGTTCAACATCAACCAGCGATTTGTGAATGTTTGCCTTCCACCATACAGCCCTTTCCTCAACCCAATAGAAGAGTTCCTCTCTGCTTGGCGATGGAAGGTCTATGACCGTAACCCATATCCAAGGGTAAATCTTTTACAGGCAATGGAATTGGCCTGTGATGACATAGGTGTGGAGTGTTGTCAAGCCTGGATCTGGCACACGAGAGGGTTCTTCCCTCCCCGTTGCCTAGGAAGGGACAACATTGCATGTGATGTGGACGAAGTCCTCTGGCCGGACCCAGCACGAAGACGGGATGCTGAGGCAGAATGAGTCTCATTTGCTTTGATTTTGCAATTGCGCAACATTTTGTGTTATACGCTTTTCAGTTAGAGTTATCTTTGTTCTTTGGGCTTACTTTATTTTTATGCTGAAAATAAAGAAATTCAATACTGTATCACTTGTGGTACTTACATTATTCAATATATTTGCTGTACTAGTGTTAATTATTTATGGCAAAATTATTTTCTTTATGCAATAAACATTTCTTCTCTGTAACTACATGCCCTGGACGCTGTGCTGTCAATTTTTTGATGTAGTGTCTAATGAATGCTGATAAGTGTTTATATATTGACTGGCTGTGTTTATGTTTTGAAAGCATTGTTTGCTTTTGAGCACAGATCAAATGGTTTTGAGGCAAGTGTTTGATTTTGTCAGAAGAGTCAGGGGTTTTGTGAATGTAGTTTAAAGACTGGGTTTTGTGTTTAAGGTTTTGAGAATATGGGTGAAGCTTTCAAGAAATGTGTTTTAGCAATTGTGAAATACTGTAAAATCACACTGTATAACAATGTTTAAAACACAATGTATTAAAAATTTGAATTTTGTTAAAATAAACAGAACAAAATGTATAAAACTGCTAATATAATGCACATGTAATGTACACATTCTGTCAATAAATATTCAATAAATTCATCATCAAAGTTTACATAAACTAAGAACAGACAACAGTATGTTTGCTTTTTACGTTGACACAAAACGTCACATTGTATTACAGTTTTTCTCAATTGCTAAAACACGATTTCTGAAACCTTGCTCCATTTTCTGAAAACATTGGACACAAAACCTCATCTTCAAGCACTATTTACAAATCCCTGACTCCGCTTGCAAAATGAAACTTTCGACTCAAAACAGTTTTGCCTGTGTTCAAAATCAAACACTGCTCTCAAATCATAAACAAAGTGATCAAAATGATATACACTATCAAGCAGTCAGTAAACAATACACCAATAAATAGAAAATACATTGTTCAAAACATAGTTCTCAGGGAGAAGTACATTTTTTTATCTCAAAACAAAGTTTATATTTCTCCATCATTTGTCTTTCGATGAATGATGGAAGCATGTTCTATCATCGTAGCTCAAAATTGATCAGAAATTACTACTCTGCTTTGCTCTTTGCACTTTTTGGGGGTTTCTTCCTCCTTCTACCCCATTTTTACAGTACTGTACCCTGCATCTCATAAACTTGTCCATACAGCCTTCAATGTTCTGTAATATAAAATCAGAAATCAAAAGAGTAAACATGTGATGATCAATGTGCTTCTTGTCTTTGGGCTGGGTCAGGCCAGAGCACTTCATGGACGTCACAAGCAATATTGTCCTTCCTGAGGCAATGGGGTAAGAAGCCTCTTGTGTGCCGTATCCAGTCCTGACATGAAACATGGTGATGCAGAACACCATGGTTGCTGATAGCAGCACAGATTGTGACATTACCACCTCGTTGACCAGGAACTTCAACTATGGCCCGCTGTCCAATCCCGCCTCTCCTTCTCCTCTTCCTCTTTCTTGCATTCCTCTTCATCTTCCTCTTTCTTGCCCTATAAGGTATAGAAAATGTGACCAGGGGGCGTTAAGGACATGGGCTGCAACTTGTTCCACGCGGAGATTGTAAAATCTCGCGAAGGTACTGGGCGTAGCCCAACCCGCAGCACTGCAGATTTCTGCCAGAGAGGCGCCCTGTGCCAGTGCCCACGAGGAGGCTATACTCCGTGTGGAGTGAGCTATACTCACTGCGAGCGGGCACGGGCGATCTTGGGATTGGTATGCCACCGTGATGGCACCCAGAACCCAGTGCGCCACCTCTGTTTGGAGACAGCCCTCCCCGGGTGCTGTCTCCAAGAACAGACAAGAGCTGCTCAGAGCTTCTGAGGCTCAGAAGGTCGCGCTGACAGAGATACTTACCTGCGGGTCAGCACTGATCCATTCAGGCAACTCCGTGGGTTCTCCTCCCGGGGAGAACACCAGGACAAAATGGCGCCACTTATAAGCGTATAACCGCCTAGAGGCGGGGCTCTAGCCTGTAAGACAGGCTCCTGGACCGCTAACTGCAAGCCCTTGTCCCGTCCAGGGGCCAGGCATGGAGGTTCCAGAGGCCCGGGTTGGGGTGCCAAACCGTGCCTTTCCCCTGCGACAGAAGGTCATCCGTCAGGGGAATGGGTCAGGGGGAGCCGTTGTCAGATCTATCAGATCCGAGAGCCAGGTCTGGTTGGGCCAGAATGGCGACACTACCAGAACCTGATGCCCCTCTTCCCTGACCTTGCACAGGACCTGTGCACCGGGGGGAAGGCGTACTTCCACTTGTCCCAGTCGGAGATGAGGAGGCTGAGACCCCTCAACCCATCTCAACTCCACGGCCCACTTGGACTCGATCCATAAGGGTCGGGCTTTGCAAATCAGGGCCGTGTGCCTCTCCTCACCCTCTGCACCCTCCACCTCATTTGAGGCTAGCCAGGCGTGGACGGAGGGAGTCGTGGGAAATTTTGTGGTACTAAATATACCGTTTTCTGGAAAGTTTGCTTTTTCTTTTAAATAGGGTACATCTTGTAAACTTCCCGTTCCCCAATTTTTCCTCATTTCTCTGTATGTTGGTTTATCCATATTCACGATTCTGAGTAGTCCTCCAGACTGTTTAGAATCTATCTCGATTCTGAGTAGTCTCCCCTCTTTTACCAGACTGTTCAGAAATCTATCTGACTCACCGTTTTTCACTTTTGTGCCTTGCACTGAGTTCTTTTGGGATCACGTCAGCTTGGGGTCCGGAGTAGAGTTCTCATGTCCCTGTATGGGGTTAGAGCTGGATTTGCTATGTCCAGGATGATCAGTCAACCAGGGCGCAGGAATTTTGAGGGGCAGTTGCTCTGACCTGAAAAAGGGCACCCCCCCAAAGGAAACAACCACTCACAGGCAATATGAAGGACTTAGAATAACAGGGTCTTTATTAAAATATATATATATATAAAGAACGAAGTAAAACACTGAAATACAGCACTCAATCACCTTAACTAGTTCAGAAAAACTTGAGTCATAAACATCCCTACATCAATATCCCTAAAATGCCCCCTGAATTGTCTCTCCTGAATTCGCCTCTTTTCAGTGGGCATCTTGGCTTCAAACAATATCGAAATAGTGATAGGATTTAGGCATTTAACCATTTTGAATAAAATAATTAATGTGATTCATTACTTCCATCATTCATTCTTCTTGCTAAAACGAAACATGAGACACTAACAATCTGCAGACATGCCAAAAAGAATAGTAGCCTAGGCTGCTTGTCTGCAAGCTATCTGTCTTATTATTTAGGCTAAACAGGGCAAACTCAGCCTGGATTTATGAAGATTTAATTCATTTCATAAAACTTGATGATGATGATTTTCGTTTGATATACATCACAAACTCACCTTTTCTGACAACGTAATCGTGGCCATTTCCATAACACCAAAAAGGAGGACACTCAGCATTTAGTGAGGCAAGAATTATAGCAGGACTCTGGTGTACTCGCAACTACAATACAATTTTGTGCATCATATCGATGGTATCATGATACAGTGATTCTGAAACAGTCTACTCTATTCATTGCCAGACAATTTTTTTTAAAATATTTGACCTGAAGATGTACCTGCAGCTCGTCGGTTACTTTTGCTGGCATGTCGCATGTCCCTTGACTACAAACGTCCACTTCACTGTCAGGATTTGGCCAGTGTTGTTCCGGTTTTTGGCCACTAGAGGCCCCATTGTGTCTTTTGACCTTTTTTGTTTCCAGTTATTAGTTGCACCTGTGCCTCGTTTCCTTGAATGTATTTAAACCCTTAGTTTTCCTCAGTTATTTGCTCTGTGTTTGAATGTTGGCACCCAGCCTCAGTTAAGCTGTGAATGTTTGTTGCGCCAGTTGGACTCTCTTGTGGTACTCTGTTTTTGTTCTCGTTTATATTTTTTGTTATTTTTGGAGGCTTTATCCACTGTACCTACTACCTTGGGGATTTACCTTTTGACTAGAAGGATTACCTTTTTTCCATTGGATTTACTTTGGACGTTGTGGATTTATAATTTAACCTGAAGATCTTTACTTTTATTTGATTAAATCTCCGTTTCAAATATTGCTCTGTTTGCCTCATCTTTTGGGTTCTGAAGATTATCAGTGGCTCAGTTGGTTAAGTGACTGTTTCTCACACTGGAGACCTGAGTTCGAAACCGGGTCCTGACACTTCACAGCGACATCCATGAAAAGTGTCTCTACTGCTTTTTTATGTAAAGTTGTGCTCTTTTGTCCATTCCGGATTAAATGATGTCTGACGTTTCAGCAAGTTACCGCTATGATGTGACGAAGCCAGCTCGTGGACTCCACGTCCACGTCGTGGAGGCTGGTTTACGTTTTTAACCAATGATATATCAGATATTTATTTGACACCTCTTTCAGCCAATAATTTGTTTGACCGGAGATCTTACGGCGTCAGACACTATGCTGCTGCGTCCCAATAAATGTTCTAAAGCGGGTTTTGTTTAGGCCGATTCAGCACAACTCCAAAAAGAAGAACAAATGAGTGTCCGGTTTGAGGCTGCCCCGGACGCCCTAGACAACGTTCAGTCGTATCGCCCGACAACCGTGACAATCTCCTTCTTGGGCTGCTCATGCAGGCTCAGCTCAGGTGCCGGTCGCGTGCAGCACTGCAGCCATGTAAACAGAGTTTGCCCTTCCCCTTCTGACTTTCACTTTCGTTGCCCGAATATGGAAGTGAATGAGGCTTTACGTTTTTTTTATCTAGTCGTATGTGAAATTCTGCATCCATTGTACATGATTTATTTATTTGTTTTTCACCTCGGAAGGGCAACGAGAGTTGAGAAGGGCATATGGGGCAACCTGAGCAACCCCCCTGTGCACGTCCCTGCAGTCAACTCTAGTCCGTTCTCCGTCAGCCTTGTGATTCCATCCCTCGTCGCCAAATTGTTGTGGAATTTTCTTATTCCTTAATCTAGATGAGTCAATTTTGACAAACGCAACACACAGAGACATCAGGTACTTTGCAAAGTACTTTATTGTCGTTTAATCTGCATCATAAGCAATGATATGGTGCAGAGCAAAGGCGCTCTTTCCTCCTGCACCCAGAGTTTATATATTAAAACGTGACACCCCCTCCCTTTGCCCCCCAGCAAGAATCCCGAGCTGGTTTACGAGAAGTGATGTCTGTTATTCCAAACAGAACATCTTGGCCTCTGCTCGAGGGCAAAGGCAGAGTGGTATGAAGTGTATAGAGAAAAACATGATAACATTTTTAAAGAAAACATAGATAAACAGTTCGTAAACATATAGACAGACACATCAATAAGCTAGACAAGAAAATTTCCATTACATCTTAGTATTTATTTTTGCTCAGTCTAGTTAGTCCTAGCCCTGTTGTTGTTATTTTTTATCTAGTCTTGTTTTACTCCAACGTGGGTTTTTGTTTTGAGTTTATTGTTTAATAAATGTATTGTTAACCCCTTCATCCCCGTGCCTGCCTGCACTTGGGTTCTTCATGACAATTTATGTGAATTGTCTAGTGTAAACAGCTTCTTAAAAAGTGCGTTACAGACATACTTGAGGTGTCACAATAATGTGTATTTCAATCAAGCATAAAGCAAGCAGTCAAGAAATAAAAGATGATGCTTCAAATTTAACAGTTAACGTGGTACCTTTCAAATGCTCCATGGACCCTGTGGACAACCTGAAACATCAGGATGTCATCCACAAGAAGGTTTCGGTCTTCAATACTTTTCATAGGCCTATGACATCCAGCGGTGGACAAATAGTCCATCAATGGCTCTGTAGAGTCGAACAGCTCCTTCAAATTTGTGGCTTCTTGAATCTAAATATATATTGTGAACAATATTTTAATTGTAATAGTTGTGCTCAAAAGTTTGAACACCCTAGATAATCGAACCACATAAAGTTCTGACAAAGCTTAACATACCTTTTTGACCTTTTCATATAAATCCGAGTCTGCAAGGTCACTCAGTTTGGGTTTTGCTGACTCTGGGCCATCAACTAAACAGGAGAATAGCGTGCGTGACAGGAATCCTGGACCTGGACCGCCATGGAGTAAACTTACAGCAATTGCCCGTCCCGCAAATAAAATATCGGTTCTCTCTTAAAGCTGAATAAAAAACACAAGCCAACAAAGAAATTCACAGATTTTTGAAGAAATTCATAGAAATTCATCCCATTAAAAGTAAATCCAGGAGAAACAAACTCCTGTTAAGCAGGTGGCAGAGATCACATTATATCTGAGAGACAGAGATTACACAACACTACATTTTGAAATATTTATTCTATAAATATTTAAAGAAAATAGGAAAAAATTACCAGAACTATCAAGAGCAAGATTCTGCAATTCTTTTTGGCCTTTAATCATTGAACTCTCTTTCAAGGCTTCCATAAGGAGCCTTAAAAACTCTCTGCGCGGTCCTCCTAAGTCAACTGCTTCTTCATGCTTCCCTGTGTCATCTGAGAACTTGACTGATATTGTGTAGGAAGGGTTGTAGTTGATCCTGGTAAAACCTCGAACAGCTCCATCAAAAACTGTTAAGTATGATTTATGTTAAACCTACATTGGGAATGGTCATTTTTGAGGCCAGGACCAAAAGAATATTCTTAATAGGAACTTCCACATTTCTATCAGCACTATTAAAAGAAGAAAAACAAAACAAATGTTAACAAACACTGCGTTGAATATATTAACATATAAATACTGTTGTGAAACGATCGTTCTCAGTGCATCATATCAAGTTTTTACATCACTACAACCCCATAATATCACATGATACTTTCATATACATACTGATGTGTTTCGATTGCCTGGTTAAGCTCTTAATCATCAGATGAAAAGTCTGACAAGGAGGTCATGACTGACAGGTAAGTGCTGTAATTATCATTCCTGGCAGTCCCAGTGGATCTTGTAGTTTCTAATGAAGTGGAAGGCATTGGTGAACTTGAAAAGGAGAAAAGATGGTGACTCTGATTGTGCAAAAACAGGTTCGGTGTTATCTCAATAACAGACTCAGCACTGTCATCCTTCTCATCTTCATCACAAGATTCAAACTGTCAAACACATCAAGTAGATTACGCATACCTAAACAGTAAAGCATTTAACAAGAAACATTTTGAAAACTTTTCATACCTCCATTTCTTTTGATGGAGGGTATTTCAACTGGTTCTGTGCCAGGGACCACCATTCTGACTAACAAGTAATCAGCGGCCCACTATTGTGTGGGGGGGGTACTCCTTACCTGTAACTGTGTGTTCACACCAAGTGCGAATCTTCAGCCCTCCATAGCACATAATGCGCAGCTACACTCAACCAAATCCATGTCCGCCATTTTGCAATTAGACGTGAGACGCCTGCCAGAAGCCCCTCCCATGATGCGAATTTCACTCGCGAATGAAGCGAGTAAAATCCAAATGTTCAAGCATCCAACTACTCGCAAATAGCGTGTTTTATTCGCGCAAGTCGTGCTTGGTGTGAACACACAGTGATGATAGGTGCAAAGCCAGCCTATCTTGTGTCAGCTTGAATCTCAACTCCTCTATATTATTTTAGATATTTTCATTCAATTATTTATTCACACCAATGCACAAATATTCTGAAAATGTTTGGAAAAATTAATTATGGAAAATAAGTTATTTTAATAGTGAAATTAGGTAGGCTGGAATGCATGTCACGGACCACATGCAATGCCGCCGCGGACCACTGGTTGAAAACCCCTGGCCTAAGGTGCAAAGTCTTCGATTTGAACACTTTGTGGAGGAGTTCTCCATTTAGCTTCTGGCTGTCACAAACCTTTGGGGCAACTAACTTGTTACCGCAAGCCATCAAGAAGTCTGACATACAAATAATCATACAAATCTGAATTTAATCTAAAAAAATTTAGAACAGTGTATGATTATCAGCATCTAAAAGAAATTGTAAACATTATGATTTCAGAATATATTCAGCTGATAAAAAAATGATAGCTTCAAATCACTTGAACGCGTCTTGTCTTGTATTGATTAGTGTTAAATCATAATCGATTCATGGAAATTATTTAGGCACTACACAGGCTAATAAAAAATATACCCCCCCCCCCCCACCCACCACACCCACTTATTTTTTTTCCCCCCCCCCAAAAAAAAAAAATAATTTATAAAATTATTTTATTTCCTCCCCCCCCCCCCCCCCCCCCCCCCCCCCCACATAATATTTTATTTATAATATTTTTTTTTTTTTTTTTTTTTTATTATTTTTTTTTTTTTTTTAAAAAAAAATTAAGAAAAAGCACAAAAAAAATAAAAAAAAAAATACCCCACACCTCATGCCAACCAACCCTTAAAACCCCCCCCTATTTTTAACAAAAAGTGGTTGTAGTCCCAATCCTTTTGAAATTCAAAAGCATTCGGGACATGTCCTTTCTGGTGTTGCGTGTTTGATAGGTACACCGTAACCTTTATAGGAGGCTCAACACAAGGACCACAGCTGCACACTTGTTGAACTACTTTTATTAACTGTCCCCCCTCAACAACAACCTACAGAAGGTTCCTACCCCAGTAGTTAACCTGATACTACATCCCCCTTTCTAAGCAAAGGATAATCTTTGTGCAGATGCAGATACAACATTAAGAGCATTCCTAAATTGTAACAGACGGCTCTTCCGGATATAAATATAACATATGCCATCACTAAAATGATGATCAAGATCAGTAACAATAACAACACACATTTATGGTTCTCAACATTTTGTGAAATACTATGAACATGTGCTTCTAAAAACACTATTTTTCAACAGCATAAATTGAACACTTTATCAACAGCATTGGCAACAATCAACTACTCCCTGCCCTCCCCATAACTCAGGTGCCATTCCTAAGAACGTACAAAGTCTTTCAAGTAAGATGGAGGATTCCTTATACGGGCTGGGAAACGCCTTTCACACACAGGAGACCGCTGACTCCCTACACACTGTGCTCCGGGTGTGACAGGAGTGTGTGTGTCATCAGGAACTGTGCTCTCGGGTGCTGGCTCAGTTGCGTGAGCAGGTTTTTCAGGAGCCACAGGGGTTGGTGAAAGATGGTATCTGTTCCTTCGCAGAGTGCCCCCGGGCGTCTCAATGATGTATGACCTCGGTGTGCCGGCAGTAGACACCACTGTGCCTCTTTCCTCTGTATCTTTGACCCACACATGATCACCGGGTTGAAGGCACGGCATGTCGCGTGCTCTGTGTCTTTGGTCATAATGCTGTCGCTGTTTTTGTCTGTACCTGTGTTCCGTCCTTTTCAGGTTGTCCATGTCTGCGCACCCTGGGTTAAGCGTGGATGTAATGACAGGAACTGGCGTTCTTATTTTCCGTCCCATCAGAAGCTCAGTGGGACTGTATCCATTTGCCAGGGGAGCAGCTCGATAGGCCATCAGGGCGAGATAAGGGTCGCTGGATTTCTTGAGGAGACTTTTGATCGTCCTCACAGCACGCTCCGCCTCCCCGTTGCTCTGTGGGAAATGGGGACTAGAAGTCACATGGCTAAAACCCCAATCCTGTGCGAACTGTCTGAAGATCTCAGATGCAAACTGCGGGCCATTGTCTGAGCGGACCACTTCAGGTATACCATGGCGAGCAAATATAGACTTGATGTGATCAATCACTGCTCCAGATGTTGTATATGTCAGTTTGGCTACTTCAAAATATCTGGAGAAATAGTCCACAATGACCAGGTATTGTTTGTTGTCTATCTGGAATAGATCCGCTCCTACCGTGGACCATGGTCTTGGCGGAAACTCAGTAGACATCATCTTTTCTTTGAAATTTACTCTTTCGTGGCTACATACATCACACTTCTCTATCATGTTTGTCAGCTCTCTGCTGATCCCTGGCCACCACACTGAAAGTTTAGCTCGCTCTCTGCATTTTGTTATTCCCAGGTGGCCCTCGTGCAGCTTTGACAGGATGTCCGCCCTGAGAGATGCTGGGATGACTATCCTGCTGCCGTACAACAGTAGACCATCTTGGATTGTGAGCTCACCTGAAAATTGCAGGTATGGCTGGAACACTCTGTTAATTGAGAATTTATCTGGCCATCCTTCGACACAGAATTTCTTCAAATGCTTGAGTGTGTGGTCGTCGTCCTGATGTCTCTGAATTTCTCTTAACCTCTTTTCTGTAGCTGGGAGGTTCGCTACAACAGAGTCAACATAGAGGTTGATTTCCTCCTCCTGCAATCCTTCTGCCGTGTGACTGACGGGAGCTCGGGACAGCACATCTGCAGTTGCAATGTCTTTGCCAGCCACGTGTGATATGGTGTAGGCAAAACGCATTAGTCGCATGCGCAGACGTTGTATGCGTGGAGGAAGTTCATCTAAGCTCTTTGAGCCTAGTAGGGGAATCAGGGGCTTGTGGTCGGTTTCAATGTGAAATTTCTTTCCAATGAGGAACTCTGCAAACCTCTCACAGGCCCATGTTGATGCTAGCGCCTCTTTCTCAATCTGGGCGTAACGCTGCTCAGTGCTGCTGAGGGCTCTCGAGGCATACGCCACAGGTTTCCACTCTGTGTCTGTGTGGCGCTGGAGAAGAACAGCGCCCATCCCGTACGAGGAAGAGTCAGCGGAGACAAGAGTTTCAGCATTCGGGTCATACAATGCAAGCCCTGGGGGTGTCGTCAGTTCTTCTTTTATGTTCTCGAAGGCCTGTTGTTGCTGCGGCCCCCAGGCCCACATACTGGACTTTTTCAGCAGATCTCTGAGTGGTCGTGTTCTCTCAGCCAAGTGAGGCAGGAACTTCCCCAGGTGGTTTGTCATCCCCAGGAAGCGTCTCACTTCGCTGACGTTACTGGGTGCTGGCATAGCTTTTACAGCACTCACTTTGTCAGGGTCAGCACTAACGCCTGATGCCTCGATGACCTGCCCCAGGAACTTTATCCTGTTCTTAGCAAACTCACACTTGTCGTTGAGCGTCACTCCCGCCTCCTGCAGTCGCGACAGTACTTTCCACAGTCTCTCATCATGCTCCGTCTGTGTGGCTCCCCAAATGAGCACATCGTCCATCTGACACAGAACACCCACCAGGCCCTCCAAGATGCGAGACATGCGCTTTTGGAAATGTTCTGGTGCTGACGAGATTCCAAAACACAGGCGATTGTAACAATACCGCCCGAACGGAGTTATGAAAGTGGTTAACAGAGATGAGTCCTTGGAGAGTGGAATCTGCCAAAAGCCTGCGTTGGCGTCTAGCTTTGAAAACACCTTGGCCCCAGCGAGCTGTCCTAAAGTGTGTTCGACTGAGGGGAGGGGGTGCTTCTCTCTCATAACTGATTTGTTCAGCTCTGTGAGATCGGTGCATATTCTCACCTTGCCCGTGCGTTTCGGCACCACCACCATAGGCGCACACCATTCAGTGGGCCCCTCCACCTTTGAGATAACTCCCTGCTGTTCCATACGGTCCAGCTCCTCTCTAACCTTTGGCAGGAGTGGGAGGGAGATGCGCCTGGGAGTTGAGAGGGAGAAAGGCTGAGCGCCCGGTTCCAGTACTATTTTGTACTCGGCCTCCATTCTACCTAGTCCGCAGAAAAGCTTTGGAAACTCCCTTTTAACTGTCTCTTTGGAGTCCAGGCTGATGTTATTTATTCTGGCGACCAACTGCAGTGCCACTGCAGCAAGCCCGCCCAGCAGTGGTGTGCACAGCCCCTCCACAACGTAAATTTCCTCTTTAGTACTTATACTGTTCTTTCTGAGATTGGCTGTGAACTTGCCCTTCACATTCAGACGAGTCCCTCCTGGCCCCAGCAGAACCCTCCCTGACTTCTCCAGCCTGCGGAACTGGCCCTGGTTATACAGCATTTCAGATATGGCGGTGACGTCGGCGCCAGTGTCAATTTTAAAGCGTGCATTGAGATTCTCCACATGTATGTCTGTCATCCATGGGCTGTCATTTGCGTCCGCCGACAGTGAACCCAGAAATGCAACTTCCTCACCAGTGTCCTCAACCACTGTAGCTACATGCATTTCACACATTCTTTTGGTTTTGCACACTCTGGCGTAATGTCCCTTTTTTCTGCAGTTATTGCATATTACCTCTCTAGCTGGACATTGTTGTTGGCTATGCCATCTTGAATCACCACATCTGCTGCATTGTGCCTGTCTTTCATTCCGTTTTTTATCTGTCTGCTTGTGTTGTGGCATGAGTTGTTTTGCGCGTGCGCCGTTGCGTTGTCGCGCGTGCAAGCTGTCTAGCTGAGCGTTAGAAATATCTGCTTTGAAGTTCGCTTTTAGCATTTCTTGTTGCTTTTTCACCTGCTCGCTTTGTCGAGCTCTGTTAATTGCTTTCTCTAAAGTCAGTTCGGGATCAAGTTGTAGCTGTTCTGACAAACGTTTATCTCTCAGACCCACAACAAGTCTATCTCTCACCATTTCGTCATGCAGAGCCCCGTATCCGCAGTGCTCCGCTAGGCAGTGCAGCGCTGTGTGAAAGCTGTCAGCCGACTCGCCCATTTCTTGCTGCCTCTGGTTAAACTTTGCCCGCTCGAAGATCACATTTCTGCGTGTTACAAAGTGAGCATCCAGCTTTGTCTTAACTGTGTCGTACTCACTCGTTTCCTCTGGGCTGAGGTGCAGGGAAACCAGTATATCCTCCGCCTCCTCTCCCATTGTGTAAATCAGTGCATTCACTTGATTTTCGTCCGCTTGTGTCTCCAATCCCGATGCAATGCGAAATCTGTCGAAGCGTTTAATCCATTTAGTCCAGTCTTCGGCTTTGAACGTGAACTTTTCTGGTGGGGAAACTGGAAACTGATTCATTTTGCCGCCTGTGAGCTCGTTAGCATTAGCCCGAAACTTTTGGTAATCGGCGGAGAAAAACAAATAAACGACTAGCCTATGTCCTGTGTTATCCCTTATATGTAGACGTCCGTTAAGATAAAATTTTCACTTCTGACACCATGTTGCGTGTTTGATAGGTACACCGTAACCTTTATAGGAGGCTCAACACAAGGACCACAGCTGCACACTTGTTGAACTACTTTTATTAACTGTCCCCCCTCAACAACAACCTACAGAAGGTTCCTACCCCAGTAGTTAACCTGATACTACATCTGGGTCCAACACCCCCTTTGGGACCGTTTGCAGGTGTTGTTCCATGTTGGTGAGGGCAACAAATTTACATCATTGTAAAAAGACTGATAAACATGGCTTCTGGGCCTGAAAAAAATAAGCAGCAATGCATTATTCCTAAATCTATTAGCACTGTCACTCAATGGAGACGAGACACAACACAGCGCTGCATTTCTCGTCCGTTGTGCCACCCTCTGGGCCCTACTAAAGTTATTAATAGGGGAGAGCGAAGGATTTTTACGTAAATTACCGTACTCTGAATCTGTATTGTCAAAAGATTACCAGAGAAGAAATTAAAAGTCAGACAGCCACGCCAACAACAATGGTTGGTTATTCAACGCCACAGAAGATTTTTTCACCTGATTTGGAAAAGCAGCTTGTTGAGTATATTACTAGGTCAGCTGACATTTATTTTGGTCTGTCACCAAGTGAGGTTAGAAAGCTTGCCTACCAGTTTGCTGTGGCACACCAGCTGAAGTTCGCACCTTTGTGGGTAGAAAAAGAAAAGGCCAGCAAAGAGTGGTTTACAGGCTTCTTAAAGCGGCATACAACGCTGTCACTGAGAAAGCCAGAGGCAACTAGCCTTGCCAGGGCAAGTAGCTTTAACAGAGAGAATGTTAATGCTTTCTTTGACAACTTAGAGAAAGTGTTACGCAAATATGAGTTTGGACAAGGAGACATTTGGAATGTTGATGAAACTGGAGTCACCACTGTACATAAATCAGAGAAAGTGTTGGCCAGACGTGGATTCAAAGTAGGGTCACTGACCTCTGCTGAAAGGGGAACACTTGTCACACTCTCACCCGCATTCAGCTTTGGGGGGGAGAGGGGTAGGCGGGGGGCCCCGGGGGAGGGCCCTAGAACCCCGAGCCGCCCCTCCCCTTTTCGTCGTTTTTGCAGCCGCCCACCAGGCGGCTGGCTCGGCTGAAGAAGAAGAGGCAACGGAGGGCGGCTCGGAGTCCGGTGGTCCCTTCAAGTCCGGTGGTCCCGTCAAGTCCGGTGGTCCCGTCAAGTCCGGTGGTCCCGTCAAGTCCGGTGGTCCTGCAGGCGTCCAGTCCTGTTCCTCAGCCGGCCTTCCAGCCGGCCTCAAGTCCTGTTCCTCAGCCGGCCTTCCAGCCGGCCTCAAGTCCTGTTCCTCAGCCGGCCTTCCAGCCGGCCTCAAGTCCCGTTCCTCAGCCGGCCTTCCAGCCGGCCTCAAGTCCTGTTCCTCAGCCGGCCTTCCAGCCGGCCTCAAGTCCTGTTCCTCAGCCGGCCTTCCAGCCGGCCTCAAGTCCTGTTCCTCAGCCGGCCTTCCAGCCGGCCTCAAGTCCTGTTCCTCAGCCGGCGTCAAGCCCTGTTCCTCACCCGGAATTCCAGCCGGCGTCAAGCCATGTTCCTCAGCCGGGGACTCCTAGAGCCCCTGGGACTTCGCGCTCTCGAGCGCCGCCCCCCAGGGTGTCCCCTAAGTCCCCTGGGACTCCGCGCTTCCGAGCGCCAGGGACAAGAACTGTTCCCCCTTATCCCAACCCCTTTGGACTTCCTCCCATGGACTCATGTGTTCCCCCCATGATCTTTGTTGTTCCCCCTCCCCCCTCCCTTGTTTGTTATTTTTAGTATGTCACCCCAACCCTTTTATCATGTATTCTTGTCTGCCCCTAATCATGTTTAGTATGTTTTGTTGGTTGTTGTCTGTTTCCCAGTCGGTCTTGTCTTGGTAGTGTGCTCCCTTGGTGAACGCCAGTGGGCGTTCATTAAGGGGGGGGTTCTGTCATGACTCTGCCTAATCTTGTCTTGGTTTTCTGGTCTAGGGGCAGAATCATGACAGACCCACGTGTTTTATGTGGAGAGAAACATATTATGGTCAATCAGGACATAATATGTGTTCTCTCCAGTCTCGTCATTGGCCCCGCCCCTCTCGTTCCTAGTATTGCTTTCCTCCTGTGTCTCATTACCCACACCTGCCCATTGTTATCTCCTTTGTTAGTTTTCCTATAAGATGCCCTCATGTCTATTGTCTTGTGCTGGTTCGTTATACTTTGTCTGTTTTTTTTTTTTTTTTTCCTTTTTTTTTTTTTTTTTCCCCCCCGTTCCCGTTTTGTTTTTTGTGTCGTGTGTGTTTTGTTTTTTTGTTTTTTTTTTTTTCTTGTTTGTTTTTTTTGTCCCCCCTTGTGGGATGAGTTTGTTTTCAGTTTTTCATATCCAGTTTAGTTAGTGTTTTCCCATCGTGGATGTTTGGTTTGTTCTTGTTATTTATAATTAAAGTATCTGTTAACCCCTTCATCATCCGTGTCTGCCTGCACTTGGGTTCTTCCACCGCGTTCCTAATCCACGTTCACGACAAGTGCTCCCTTTTTGGGATAAGTTAAACTGCTTGAGGTCTCTTGTAAAGAACGGAGTGAAATGTGTTTATCTCTCTTTTTCTCTCTCTTTCCTGTTACTCTTACTGAATAATTGTGTTTAGTGCCTTATTTGTTTCGTTTTATTATACGTATATGTCTGTGCATATTTACTCTGTAAAACCGTAGTGTTATACTCTCTAGTTGTGTTTATTAAAATCCCAAAAGTACATTTAAACTGAATCTGTTATTTGCACCACATGCTCGAAGTCAATGAAACTAAGATATTAACGTTACCTACGCTTTAGTGTATTACTATTTCAGTAATATAAACTGTACGAACCTAGGAAGTATTAATTTGTCCTGATCAGAAAATTAAGACTATTTTAGACGTTCGTAAGGCAGTAATCCCTTATTGAGAATTGAGTGGGAAGTCTATGACTATAGTTTGCAGGACAAACGAAATAGTCAGATAACTTAAACAATTCTATAAGAGGTTACTTGTACTAAATTAAAAAAAATTTCCTTATCGGGAAAATTGAGATTTAATATGAACGACCAGCAGATTATATTCATAAATCAATGAATATTCAATCCCTTTGAGTTAGATTTTTCCCCAAGACTCATTGTCGCTACACCTTTCATTATGTGTGACAGCGATTTGGATTCATTTGCTTTTCACGAAAGACTCTTAAAAGGAGAAATTCCTGACTGTCCTACCGGCATCTTCAAATTTTACCATCAAAGGTAAATAAGTAGTGTTAAGCGATTTTATATTTAAAAAAAAAGGAGAACTGACCATCTAAAAAACTATAAAAACCTTCACAGAGATGCACATTTTTTCCATTGAAATACTACTATGAACTATATGCTTTTACTATTAAAACCATTACAAATGTCTTTCCTTGCAGTGTGGTTTGGGCATGATTCCTGTAGGATTGAATTGTGTTATTGGTTATAAAATCAATTTAAATAAAAAATTGGTTAAATTGATGTGATGTTTTTATTGACCTTTATCGATGTCACATAGTCAGATAATATGAATTTTAACTGCAACTTTCATGCTTTTTTTCTTATTTAAACAGGCGACAGACTCTTCTACGCCGGCCCAACTAAACAGTACATGCGGCTAGTTGTCCTGTCCTAGGAAAGAAGAGTGCTGTTCTTGCAGAGTGCTATAATAACCCTGGAACTGGCAATCACTGTGGCATCAGAGGCAGTTGCAACAGTTGTTCTTTAAACTAACTGTGGATGCACTTTTCCTTTTCCAGTGTTTCCTCAACAGTCCAGTGGGGATTCTTGCGGTGTCTACATGCAAGTCTTTCAATGTAATTTGTGTTTCACAGTATGCTCTCAGCACCTGCACATCATGTCCCTTAACATATACAAAGGTAAGCTGCATTTTCACACAAGTATGTAATTTAACTACTGGTATGTGTACATTTATTTTTGTGTTTGTGTGTTTTAGGATGAGGTGCCATTAATTCGCCACTGGTGGTGCATTAACCTCATATGAGAAAGATTTTGCTTAGAAGGGTATGATAGATTCTACAGATATAATTTCAGTATCTTGGCTATATTTTGTAAGCTAAAGCTATTACATAGAGTTCATATACATTTACATATATTTCAAAGCCTCCCAACTCCTTCAGGGGATCGTTAAGCCTGTGTTTAGGTTGTCAAAATCCACCACCACCACACTGTCCCCCCCCAAAAAAAGAGGGAAAAAATTTTGGAAAAATAATTTTTAATTTTCAAAAAAATCCCCAAAAAAAAAAGGCCCAGGGTCCAAAAAAAAAATTTTTTTTTTCCGAACCAAACAAAGGAGGATCTTCCCAAACAACCCAAATTAAAATTTTTTCCAAGCCTATATTTATAGTGAAACTGGGGTGTATTCCAGAAAGCAGGTTATGTGATTTACCCGGGTAAGTTTAGGAGTAAGTAAGCGGATAACCTCTGCTTTCGGTTCCAAAAACGTAGGTAACTTTCGGGTTATGTAAGTAACCATAGCAACTGACTCTCTGAGGATAACCTGCTCCGGAGCAGGTTATGTTGCAGGGTTAGTTTGTTTCAGAGAGGTTTCCGAGCATAGCGTGCCCTTTCGATAAGGATCCTGTGGACGTAGAGGCACAGATTATACAGGGGTTTTTTTTTCGTTGAGAGGGTGATAAGACCACGTATCGATGTCTTTTCTTATCCTAACGAATATTTGCAGGAGCGCTATCGTTTTTCTAGGGAGTCGTTAATTTATTTAACAAACCTACTAAAACCACACATCTCAAACGTGACAAACCGCGGGTCAGCACTTGGCGCCGAACAAATTCTTTGTATTGCTCTGCGCTTTTTTGCTACAGGGACTTTTCTCTACAATGTGGGCGATGCAGAGCATGTGGGAAAGGCAACAGTGTGTAGAGCAGTTCGTACAGTATGCATGGCACTGAAACGGTTTCTACACACTTTTGTACAGTTACCTGGCCATAAACCTGTGCGCTTTATTAAAGAAGAATTCCACAGGGTGGCAGGTTTGCTCTCAGAAATTCTGTCATCTACTTCAATTAAATGACATTTCTTAATAGGTTTATTTTGACTGCACACACATACACGTAAAGGCTACACAGACTTTTTAAACTTGTAATCTATCTTAATTTCAGGGTTCCCAAATGTGATCGGGTGCATTGATGGCACCCACATTCCTATTAAAGCTCCATCAATCCATGAGGGAGACTATGTTAATAGGAAGTCTGTGCATAGCATCAATGTGCAGGTAATGGCTATATTTTGGCTCCTTAATATTGGTGTTACAAATAATAAACGTATTGTTCTTCACAGGTAATATGTGATGCAACTCACCTCATCACTAATGTTGAGGCAAAATGGCCTGGGTCTGTACATGATGCCAGAATATTTAGAGAGTCATCTCTGTGCAACAAATTTCAACAGGGTACGTTTTGTTAGACAAATGCTTGTAGTCTTTATTACATTTACAGAACACCTCAAACATTACAGGACACTTCTATGGTTATTTGCTGGGGGACAGAGGATACCCTTGCCTGCCCTTTATGATGACACCCTACCCTGATCCTGAGCCCGGACCACAGACACGCTTCAACCGGTCTCACAGCAGAACACGGGCCAAGGTTAAGATGACAATAGGCATTCTGAAGGCAAGGTTTCAGTGTCTGCGTGGGCTCAGGGTCACTCCAAATAGGGCATGTGACATCACAGTTGCTTGTGTGGTACTTCACAACATTGCCACAATAAGAGGAGAGAGGCATCCCCCCTGTCCTAATGAAGATGACCTAGAACAACACCCATTGAATCTAGCAGACCACAGAGATGGCAGAATGCTTAGAGACATGATTTGTCAAAATCACTTTATTTAATGTGTTTTATTTCTTTATATCCTGAAATAAAAGAGACATGACAGATTTGTATTTATTACTTTATACACACACACACACACACAAAATAACAGATTAATGTTCACATATGATTCTCACCTTAAGGCGATGCTCCAGTAGTTCTATTTCAAGGTTGGCCTTTTTAATGGCCAGCCTTTTCTCCTCTAGCTGAAGCTGTACAAGGTCCATGTCCATGACATTGTGTAAATAAGGACAACCAGGGACAAGTTCTTACACTGCTAAGATTATGTGTAGAGGTAGATGGACCCTCATCTGTATGTTCATCCCCAGCTAGATTCTGTCACAGGACAAATGACAAATTTTTCACTCCATCTAAAAAGCTATGCATTGTCCAGTATATGCATCATACCTCTGTGGGTCTCCTAGCACTTTCTAATTCCATCACAGCAGATATGGTCTCTTCATCATCATCCTAGAGTGTAAATATGCAAGGTTACTTTGTCTGGCAGACAAACTGAAAGATCTAAAAGCAACTGGTTCTTAAAATGCATCACTAACAACTGTGACAGACTGTGTGGTTTCAGGAGGATCCAATAATACAATGCGTCCATCAGCAACTGCAAGAAAAAAATATACCCAATGTGTAAATTACTAAAGTATGACAGACACTGAATAAAGGCATTAGGAACATGCAAGAACAAAAAAAACAGAGTACTGTATACAGCAAATGCTGTAAAATAGAATATGTATGCACAAGTGAAACAATGACTGCATTTGGGAAGCATTTAGCCTTCTTCCTAATGACAAGAGGTAATGATCGTTTTGTCCAAACGTATGACTAAACAATCATAAGTACTAATATGGTATACCTACATTGTACCAAGTCACTTGAGTTGTTGTGGGAGGTAGCAAAGTCTGACGAAGTGCCCTCTGGAATCCCATCGACCACAGGGCGACCTTTATTAAGTGAAAGAGCCAACTCCTCAGATGGGGTGAGAGGAGGTGGAGGTGGACCCCCGCCAGTTAGACGGGCCTCAGCCTTCTTTCTATTAGCTATATAGGAAGAATACTGTAAAAGTAACTTAAGACATTGATCTTACAACAGTTAAAATAAAATATTACCTTTTTGGAGAATGTTTTTGTGTTTCATTTTGACTTGGGAAAGAGTTCTTTTGGCTCCAGATAGATTACACCTTATAAAACAAGAGGCCTAAATATTTCTTGTCAATATAGATTGCACTGTATTCTTAAGAAACTGATGTAGAGAAAAGTAAATGCTTGTTGAGTCATGCCACATGCTCAAAAAGACAATTGTTCAACTTTGCAAATTAACAAAATGCAAGCATATTTACAATGTTATAAAAACAATCTTACGCATTGACCTGAGTTATTTTTTGCCAAGCAATTGTCTCTCCCTCGCATAGCAGTGTATTGCTTTTTTTCATTATAATGGGCTTGAACTCCTCATAAGCAAACATTAAAACTTCTAACTCCGCTTTGGAGAAGTACTCGGCACCTAACTTTTCAATCTTAGTTTCCATGGTGACTCCTGAATTCGGCGTTCCATTGAAAATGCCTTGATATGTTCTCCGTGCGCACGCATTAACTCAAGGTTATTAGCAGTAGGTTGATTAAACTAACTCGACACAGGTGTTCTGGAACCGACATACCCAGAGTAAGCAGGTTTTGGGTTAATCAACCCACAGTTCAGGGTTAATCTGATGGTAAATTAACCCAGCTTTCTGGAATACACCCCTGGTGGGGCTTGTCTGTTACACCAACCAGGAAGATTCCCTTTTTTCTTTATTTTAATAACCAATAACCCTGCTTCCACCACCAATAGATCCCAGGCAACAGGATGCGTTTTTAATCGTGGTTGGCGCATCAACAAATAATTAATGTGCCCATATTTGGACACTTTTCCGGTTCTCTTCCGGTGAAGCAACTTGGTGAACTCATAATGCATCCTTGGCCATATGCAATAACTCATAATGCATCCTTGGCCATATGCAATAAATTGGATTTGTCTACCAAAATGTGTGTGTGGTACGTGCAGGTGCTCTATGTAAAAGTGTTTTCTGTATCTCATCCTCTGAACTTTATTTGAACTTTAGGCCTCAGGCCTCACAGACATCACTGGATTTTATATTGCTGTAAAATGTTGAAAAGTATTCTTAAACATGCTATATAAGTATTTTTATGTAAATAATCATTAAACAGGTATACTGATTGTAACATTAAGTCATTAAATCATCTTAGTCATTTGCTCACAATCATCTTGAATTAAATGTGGCTTCTGATTATATCACGAATAACTAATATTCTATTATTCCTATAAATACTTCTTAATACTTCATGACTGATAAAAAGTGTGATAATAAAAAGGCAATGTGTGAAAGTAGATAAAAAAGGAAATACTCAATATATTCCCCCCTTTGGGGCTCCTGTGAGGAGTCCCACACCCTAAGAGATTAGAAATATAATTCAAAATCAAATGTCATTAACAGACCGCGTAAATACTCATTATAGTGTTATAGTTATGCATCAAAATAAAAATCCATTGTATCCTCTTGGTTGTCTCGTGACACGGACAACGCCTGCTTGTAACCCACCGTCAATAAGAATGACTAGTCTATGCATTTTCATATAGGTGGTCATCGCTAATCGAATAGATAACCATCTGATGTATCTGAGCAGGTGAGACAACTCTCTTCGTAGCCTGAACTATGCATGACCAACAACACAGTAATATTATTACTGGTGACAAAATACATGCCACCAACATCAGTATGTGGTGCAGACTGGGAAACATGTTGGCGAACCAGTCCCATATAGACGGATCTGAAGTCAAGTCACCCTTTGCAATCATTTCAGCAAGCATTAGATACATTGTGTATTCCTTGTTCAATGAGATGTCCTTCGTCGTCGTTGTCGGGTATGTATGTGTGTTGAGGGTAGATGTAACAGAGTCGTCTTGAGCAGATGTAAGCACACAGGAGACCAGTTGCAAACAGATGGGATCTTTTATTTATCCTCCGTAAGGTCAAAGAAAGGTACTATAAATTTAACAAAAAAAAAAACATACATGTTTGGGGACAAAAAAACCAAAAAAAATCTAAATTGACTTGAGTCAAATAAATAATCAAAATTTTGCAGCTGCTTAGAAAATAGCCTTTACACAAGCCCATATACAAAGAGCAGCGACAGACTTATGTCCTCTCTACTCGCTCCCCCATGAGACTGGAGCAATTAACCTTTATATGCCTGAAGGCACCCCTAGAATTGGCACATACCAACACAAAACCACAATACAGGGGTGGCTCAGGTGAATATGCCATAAATCCTTAAACAGCCAAAACGTTACCTCTATAAAACTAGAAAATTACAAAATGTTATTTCTATGGATTTAACTTACTTTGTCAAATAGTTTATAGTTAAATTAACCGCTGAAAATTATAAACTTAAACTCCGAACCACTTCCTATTGACCCGGAAGTCATAGCGCCATATAAGCCCCACAATTGAGGCAAAAAATCCTTTACTCCAACAAACAGGAGACGGCAGTAAGACACTAAGATGGTATGTCAGAGCTATGTTAATTTTAAACTAAATAAAAAGATACAAGATTAACGAAAAACCTGTGTTGCGTGGTTATTGTAACTGGTAAAGATTGTGAAGTAAATTACCTGGTTTTAAACAGCTCAATATGTATTGCTAATAGTAGCTATAGCATTTAAATCACCTTAGTATTAGATATTAAAGTGTGCACACAAAAGCTACGGGATTACTGTAGAGTTTGGATAAAAGACTAGGTTAACCGTAAATTTGCAAGAATATGAGGAATAGGAGAACACATTGACCCGCAAGACAAACAAATACCAGAAAAACATTTTTTTATTGTCAGACCTTTGTAGTTTTTGACCCATCCTAGTCATGTCTGGTAGTTTATCCCAGTTATTTGCCTTTGAGTATATCGAGCTCTTGTATTGTTAATTTGTGTTCACCGTGTTCTGTCCTGTCTTGACTCCAGCTTCTAGAACACTTCCGGGTGTGGTTTTCTCATCACTGTTACCCAGCGACCGCTGCCTCCTGCTTCATCCTCTGCTACTGGCTGGATCTTCCGGAGACGTTTTCGGCCCTAGTCAATCCGTGGGTGCGTCCATTCCGGAGGAATCTGAGTTCGGCTTATACAGAGCTTGGCAGTTTCTCTTCCCAGTCGTCGGAGGAGTCCTGGAAGGGGTTTCCCAGATTACTTACGCCTCAGAGGACCACAACTCTACACACTACTTCCTGGTTGGATTCTCTTATCTACGCATGGTCTTACCCTGAGTGCTTCCGCCTCGGATTTGTGCTAACCTTGAGTTTTTTACTACCCCGCCATGGGAATTTTCATGGACTGTGTTCTTCTAGTCCCGGGACTATAGACGGTAGCTCCGTCTCATTGGACTGTTTTTGGGTGGTTGTATATTATCAAGGCATTGTCTATTATATCCTCTCGACTGTCGTGCCCTGTGACTATCTGATTTCTCCTGCAACGGCGAGTAAGCCTGCCCTGTTCTCAATAAAGAGATACCTGTTATATTCTGCATCTGACTCCTGTGTGATCCATGACAGAAAGTACACAGGCTGAAACTCTACACCTAAGGGGACCCTTAATCCACAGGTAAATAAGCTTTCTTACGACACCTAAACACACAAGATGCATGTAGTCTAAAACAAAGCTTGTCACTAAGCCAATACCTAAATGGTTAAGTGGAGAAATTCCTGTGTGGTGATTTTCATCAACCATTTCTTCAAATTGTGTGTCAGTTCTTAGCTCTGAATTCAGGTCAGGATATGTCATTCTGCCACTGACATATACACCGGTCTGTACACATCGCTCACAGGCATTATAGCCTGTGTGACCCTTACTACATTTTAAGAAGGCCCTCGCAGGTGCATCGCAAATAAAAGCCTCTGGGGGTATAATTTTGTAATGCTTCCCATTAAAACGTAATCCATCTTTCATGACAACTTTCAAATCATCAACAAATTCCTTTAGATAATCATGAACTGAGGATGGTTTGGCTAAACCTGAATACAATCCAATCAAAAATACTTTCGAATTTTCAAGTTCCTTAATGCGACCAAGAATTGGCCACAGATTTACAGCAGAGCTTCTGTAAAGTGGCAACCCATCTATATTTACATTTAAGTGAACAGATTGATACACTTTCATTCCAGTTGGCAAAAATGATACCAAAGGTAGTTTCGTTCGGGTATAAAAACTACGAAATTGTCAACAAAAAACGAATTGCAATATGCAAAACATGCGGGTCGAAAATTACAGACGGAGTCGCAACAACTTCCAACTTCGTTCGACATTTGAAGTTACACAAAGACCGGTAAGTTTTGAACGACGCTAGCTTATCGGCTCATTAACTTTGCTAGCTGCATAGTTAAATCAATGAGACAACTCGCTGTTAACGTTACATTGCAAACACGTTAATCTGCGTCCACTGGGGGTTCACTCCCTTACTAAAATGATAGTTTGGTATTTTTGAAGCGGGGTTGTATGAGGTACTTAGTCAGTGTATCACACACAGTAGACGGCGGGCAGCAGCCAAACATAATAAAATCTAATCGCTTACGTCTATTTGACGTCTGCATTTACATCTGCAATATAGTTTGCTCATCTGCAATATGTCTCGGAGATGTCTGAACGTCTGTAATACATCTGCAAAAGATCTGGAAACATCTGCTGCGTAAAAACATCTGCTAAACATCTTAGAAGAGCTGTTGTTCATCCATTCTAAATCATAAACATCTTACAGACATCTTCTGGAGGTCTATATGATGTCTGACAGCAGACATCTCTGAGACGTATTGCAAATGAGCAAACTATGTTTTGTAGATGTCTTACAGATGTAAATGCAGACTTCAAATAGATGTTAGCCAGATATATGTGTGCTATCAGGGATTTTCTGACCCCTATTTAATATGCTTACCTCTTACAGATTTGAAGAATACCAAATGAACAAAAGCACCATAAATGAACCACAACAGCCTTCCATTGAGCCTTTTGACTTGAAAAGACCTTGCCATTGTGCCTTGTGTGCCCAATAGTCGTGGCCTAATGGTTAGAGAGTCGGACTCGTGACCAGAAGGTTGCCAGTTCGATCCTCAGGGCCGGCAGGTAACGACTGAGGTGCCCTTGAGCAAGGCACCTTACCCCTACTTGCTCCCCGGGCGCTGCAGTGATAGCTGCCCACTGCTCCGGGTGTACATGTGTTCACCACTTGCTGTGCGTGTGTTCACTACTCTCTGGATGGGTTAAATGCAGAGGGCAAATTTCAGGTATGGTTCTCCATAACTGACAAATAGGTCACTTTCACTTTCACAATTCATGGACAGTCGTGTAGGGCATTACAGCATGAGTCATCCACAGCAGAAAGCTATCACCAATGCAATACTGTCCGACTTGATTATTGATTGCAACTTTCCCCTGTCTATTGTGGAAAACAAGAGTTTTCGGCACTTTCTGACAGTAATTGACAGTAAGTACAGCCCAGTGTGTCGCAGAACGTTGACATCAAAAACAGAAAACCTGGCTGAAAAGAGACGTTCAATATTAAAAACTCAATAAAGGCACAACTGACCATGTTTCAGTCACTGTGGACATTTGGTCTGACCGAAAGATGAGGGGATTCCTTGGTGTCACTGTGCACTGGATAGAGAAAGAGGCAGATAGGATACAGCTAAAGACTAATCTCTTGGCCTGCAACCGCTTCAAAGGCTCACACGCAGCTGAAAGAATCTGTGACCAATTTGAGGCAATATGTGATGAATACAACATCAAAGATAAATTGGACTACATTATTACTGACAATGCTGCTAACATGCGAAAGGCATTCTCTGTGTGCTTCCCCAGTGAACAAGATGATGAAGATGACGGAGATCATCTTGATGACCCTGAGCTCTGGTGTGACTTAACCCTGGCAGATCAGCAAACGGTAGATGCTGCTATGGCAAAGACACAGCGCTTGCAGTGTTTTGCGCACACTCTTCAGCTGGTGGTGGGAGACGGTTTGAAAGAAACAAAAGTGGCATGTCCTTCTCTTTCCAAGTTATCAAAACTTAGCTCACTGCTGCACACAAGCACTACGTTCAAAGATGTGTTTGATAGTGAATTTGGGGAACAGAAAGGCATCCCTGCTGCAGTCAACACAAGATGGAACTCAACACTGAGGCAAGTGAAGGCAGTTCTGCAGTGTGATCATCTAAAGCTCTGTGCTATTCTAGAAAAGGCTGGGCATAAGGAGTTGTCATTCACACCACGAGAGTGGAATCTGTTGAAGGAGTGGTGGACATCTTGAAGCCGTTTGGAGAAGCAACTGATTTGACACAGGGGGAGAAGGTTGTCACAATCAGTGCCGTTGTTCCATCCGTCTTGTCCCTCAATCACCACCTTGAGAAGCTGAAGCCTCAAGTCCGTTTCCTGAGCAGCGTGGTCAGAAGTCTCCAGGCATCCCTGAACAAAAGATTTCTTGGGATCTTCATCAACGTGAAAATGGCCAGGACACAAGTTGAGATCACTTCCCCTTATTCAGATCCAGTCTACCTCAAAGCAGCTGCCTTGGATCCATCCTTTTCTCTGCTGTGGGTGGAGCCCCATCTGTTGGTCAATCGTGACATCAAGGCAGAGGTGGCACAACGAGTTAAAGGTAAATATTATTTACTTTAATGTAACTTTTTTCCTGATAATCTGATCTAATTGACTGCAACAATAATAATTTTTTCAGTTTAACACTATCACCAACACCAATGGTAATAAGGGCTCTTTTGTTTCTGCTGTTGTTACATGTTTTGCCAGAATTGATCCTGCAAGATGCTGCAAAGACTGAGCAACCTGTGCCTCTGGTTAATGAAGAAGAGCAAGAGGACCTCCGAGAAGGAGAAGGGCTGTTTGCTGCATACCATAAGAGGCAGAAGAAGGATGTTGGGACCACTTCAGCACTACAGCTAAGTCACTATCTTGACATAGCTGATGGACAGAATTCCCTTTTGTTCTGGGAATTAAACATGAAGACTCTTCCTTCACTCTTCCGAGTGGCCATCAGGGTCTTGGCAGTGCCTGCCTCCAGTGCTCCAGTGGAGCGGGTTTTCAGCCATGGTGGCATCATACTACGTCCCCATCGTGCACAAATGACTGACAGACTTTTGGCCAATTTGATCTTTTGCAAATGTAATCCAGCATAGTGCCCTGACATAGAACAAGCACAACCCTGTTCATTGTTATGTTCATGTATTTATTATCCCCCTCCTTCTCACACACACACACACACACACACACACTTTACACACTATACACAATCTCCTATGAAATGACACTTTGGGGACTCTGGCTATACACAATCTCCTATGAAATGACACTTTGGGGACTCTGGCTATACACAATCTCCAATGAAATGACACTTTGGGGACTCTGGCTATACACAATCTCCAATGAAATGATACTTTGGGGACTCTGGCTATACACAATCTCCAATGAAATGACACTTTGGGGACTCTGGGGACACTTGGGTAAAAGCACCAACTCATCAATATTGTTTATACATTTAAAAAAAAGTATAAGCTGTTATGACATCCAGGCCATTTCTTCAACATTTCTTTAATACATGCTTTATATATCCTGTTGCTTGAACACAACAACCTTGTAGAAATAACACTTGCAGATGTATTAAGCAGCGCTCATTATTAAGACAGTAGAACAGAGAGAAATATAAAATAATAAGATGACTAGAGTACTTTAAATAAACTAGACATTGAAAATCTTAACTTGGCAGCACTTATCTTCCCCTTCTTTCGCTCCTCCATCTTTCTTCCCCTTCTTTCGCTCCTCCATCTTCCTCTACTTTCGCTCTTCTATCTTTCTTCCCCTACTTTCGCTCTTGCATCTATCTTCCACTACTTTCGCTCTTCCATCTTTCTTCCTCTACTTTCGCTCTTCTATCTTTCTTCCACTACTTTCGCTCTTCCATCTTTCTTCCTCTACTTTTGTTCCTCCATCTTTCTTCCTTAACCATCATTCCTTCATCTTTCTTCCACTACTTTCGCTCTTCCATCTTTCTTCCCCTACTTTCGCTCTTGCATCTTTCTTCCTCTACTTTCGCTCCTCCATCTTGCTTCCCCTACTTTCGCTCCTCCATCTTTCTTCCCCTACTTTGGCTCCTCCTCCGTCTTTCTATCTTTACTATCGTTCCTCCACCTTTCTTCCTTTACTATCGTTCCTCCATCTTTCATCCTTTACTATCATTCCTCCATCTTTCTTCCTCTACTTTCGCTACTACATCTTTTTTCCTTCACTATCGTTCCTCCATCTCTCTTCCTCTACTTTCGGTCTACCATCTTTCTTCTCCTACTTTCGCTCCTCCATCTTTCTTCCCTTACTTTCGCTCCTCCATCTTTCTTCCTCTACTTTCGATCCTCCATCTTTTTTCCCTCTACTTCAATTCTCTTTAAGATATTCTTGTCTACTTAAAAAACTCCAATTAATAAAGAAATTAACTATATTGCACAAAAGTGCACATTAGGGTTACTCTAAAAGAAAACATGTAAACAGGATCACTATAATGAAAATAATGAAAATCAAAACCATAAAAAGATTATCAGTGCTTGTCTTCGATGCACTATATTCTCATAATTGACTATATTAATATTACCTTCACAGGAATTGTGCTTTTAACTTTACCTCAACATTTTCTATTTTCTCTACAGTAAAACCAATCAAGTATTCTACATTCCACCCTTTCTTTTCAAAGTCGTGATCCTGTTTCGCACATAATTCTTCACTCCGGTCCATGTGCGTTCCTTTAAGGCTTCTGGCTCTGCCTGAATGCATCTCTCACAGTCTTGCTTACCAGGAACTCTGCATGTCTGTATGAAGTTCATCATGTGTTTTTCAACTGCTTTTACCTCAGCGTTCTCCCATTTTCTTTTTGGAAGGATTGATGATCCTAAAAAAATGAAAATCCTCATCACAACTAAAGTCAATGATTAATGAGAAATACCCAACAGTTTCTTGTGTAGATATTTTTTAGTTACTCGGTTAATGCTTTGCTGTGGTTCGCAGAATTTTGTACCTTCATCCTTTTGTGAGACACATGCTTGGTCAGTGTCTGCTGGTGCTGTTGTCTCAGGAATGTCACTGCATCTTGCTGAATCCACTTCCTCCTCATCACTTGATATGGAATCATCTGGTTCCTCAACTCGCTCTACAACAATAGGAAATGTATTAAGTGTATTTAATTTGTGAAATATGATGACAAAAACTGTAAATATGGACTGACATTTTAGCCTTATTCCAATTATAACCATACCATTTGGGTCGATTTCAATATCATCAAGCCTCTTTCCTTTGAAGTTGGACAGTGTTCCTTTCTCCATTGCCATCAAGACTTTACTCATTTTTGCCAGCTGCAATGTCCCCTCCGGTAACCGGTAATACTGTCTGTGGACTCTGATATCATGACCGAGGAAATCAGCCAGCTGGTCAGCTTCATTCTCATCAAGGTTAAGAACCTTTGACATGGTTGCTATATGCTTCCTGAGCTTGGTTGATGAGAGAGCTTCGGGATTCTTAATGCCACATTCATGAGCAGCTCTACGTATGCACTCTCCTCCTCTGTAAGCAGACATTGCTCCAGATCTAGCAAACATAAAGGGATTCTGAGCTGGAACACCACAAACCTCACGTGACTCAACAAGTAGCTCCATGGCAGAAACCAATGAAGGCTTGAGGAGCACAGGAACCTTTCTCCCCCGTTTACTACGGATTTCTACTCTGGTGAAGTGGTTACACAGCTTCCTCTCAAACTCAGAAAGACAGATGGCTATGTCTTCATGTAACTCAGAAGAATCCCGGTTTTGAAAAGCGGACAAAAGCATCCGTGACACCTCACCTTCTCTTCGTCTGTTGAAAAGGATGACTTGGGACAGTGTGACTTTGGCAAGAGCAGCATAGTTTTCTGCAGACTTACTGTTTCTGAGTTTATTAAGGAACTCATCATGTTTTTTCTAGATGTGCATGCAGAACTTTGACATCCTGAGTGAAAGGAATGATCTGTGGTGCATTCCACTTTGCTTCTTTCAATGTAGTTATAGCACCAGCAGAAATGTATTCATTCCACCTTGCTTGGTGTACTTTTCTGAAGTCTCGAGCACACTCTGCACGCTCATGGTCTCCATTCATCATAGCATTGCTCTCAATAATGCTACAGATTTTGTTTAAGGAATGTCCAAGTTTGAGAGCTAAAGAGGGAATGCGGTAGGAGTTTGTCTCTTCGTCAAAGCCAGACACAACTTTCACAGCTAATATGACATGTTTGAAGTTTGCTGGTATGATAAAGTCCGCCATTGTTCGCAGTGGAGTAATCTTTCTTGCTTCAAGAAGAAGTCTGCCAACTTCTCTCATCTTTTGTCTGATGTAGTCATGTTTGGTCACATCAGATCCCATCCTGTTGAACATGTACTCTCCCAGTTGCAAGATGCACGTGTCGCTGTGAATTGTGCGTGAAACATCATCATAGTTCATGAAGGAAAGTATTTTCTTGAAGGCTTTGCTAACCTCTAAGCCTACTGGTGTTTTTAGAGCACAGAGAGATCGAACTCTTTTTCTGCCTTCATCATTTTTAGGTTTGAGTGGACAGTTTTTGATATGTTTCCAAAGGCTATGCTTGTTGTAAAGCCCTTGGCAATAAACACAGTGAATAAAATCTTTGGTGTTTTTGCTCTCTTTGGGGCGGTAACAAGCAATCATCTCCCCATGTCCTTTTCTCACCACATCTGTGTTGTGGGCAAAGTTTCCCTTTTTTCTAAGAAGGTTTAACTGGACTCGCCTTTGTTTAGAATGTTTTGGAAATGCTACAGCCTTTGCGACCTCTACCTCATTTTGATGGACAAACTCGAGATGTCTTGCCAATTTTGAATAGGGCTTAGAACAATAGATGCAGTACTGTTTTTTGTTATATGATTTGCGGTCCTTCTTTGGTGATGGCATTGCCTGAACAAAAGTCATTTTGTGAGGTGACGTGTCTGTCTCTTTAGTTTGGCATTTCATCCTTTTAGATGACACTTTTGTCATACGTCTCTCAGATGAACCCCCTGCCACTGAACAGCTTTCAGAGATGTCATGTTCAGAAGCACTACCATCTGATTCATCAGAGCTGATTTGGGGTACGTAATCCACATCACTGTAGTCCGAAAGGTCTGAATCATTTAAGGCACTTCCAGAATACTAAATGAGAGAATTTCACACTTAATCAAATCATACACAAAACTAATGTATTCTTTAATCAAATGTTTAAACGTGCATAATGGTATAGACGGCTACCAGTATTTAAATTATTTAGCATACAACAGTACCTGTCTTTTTCTTGATGGCCTTAAGTGCATCTGGAAGAGAAGAAAAACCAATAAACAAATAATACAACATGTGCAATGATCATTCACCAACCAACAAAATGAACACTGCTTATTAAAAACTTGTTGTAGTACTATAAATCTAAAACAATAGATATGTATGCCCTTAGCTTATATCAGAACCCACAACAAAAGCATACCTGGATGTTATTTAACACTACTGTGGTTTTAAGGTGTGCAAGTAAATTCATGCAGATGCAATTTTGTCCTGACAGTGCTAAACTATTTAAAGTCACAATAATGCTGATGTTCATTTTACAGATACAGATCCTTCACTAATCTCCTTTACTCACCTCCCTAAGTGAGAGTGTCTTAGACACCTGTGATGACAACATCACAGATGTGGATGCATGACAGGGCAGACTGTCAGCTGATGAGGGCTGAACAGGAGAGAAGATGCTGTGGCCATTTTAAGGTCAGGTGATGAGGGCTGAACAGGGCAGGAAGATGCTGTGGCCATTTTAAGGTCAGGTGATGAGGGCTGAACAGGAGAGGAAGATGCTGTGGCCATTTTAAGGTCAGGTGATGTGGGCTGAACAGGAGAGGAAGATGCTGTGGCCATTTAAAGGTCAGGTGATGAGGGCTGAACAGGAGAGGAAGATGCTGTGGCCATTTTAAGGTCAGGTGATGAGGGCTGAACAGGAGAAGATGCTGTGGCCATTTTAAGGTCAGGTGATGAGGGCTGAACAGGGCAGGAAGATGCTGTGGCCATTTTAAGGTCAGGTGATGAGGGCTGAACAGGAGAGGAAGATGCTGTGGCCATTTTAAGGTCAGGTGATGAGGGCTGAACAGGAGAGGAAGATGCTGTGGCCATTTTAAGGTCAGGTGATGAGGGCTGAACAGGAGAGGAAGATGCTGTGGCCATTTTAAGGTCAGGTGATGAGGGCTGAACAGGAGAGGAAGATGCTGTGGCCATTTTAAGGTCAGGTGAGGGTAATGATGGCAGCAATAGGCCTGAGGGTGATATGTCCTTTACAGAGGTCACCGGACCACAGGATCCTAAAGAGGATCCAGGTGTGCATGCTACAGAGAATGCCTACAAATAAAATTTGAATAAAATTATAATCACAAAAGGATGAAGAAACATAAATAATCAATTCTGTATTAAGTAACATGATGATCATGTTCACATAATACCCACCATGCAATCTTCACGTATGGCAGTCTTTTTGTGTTTCTTTTCTAATTCTGCTCTACCAAAGCGCTTCAAGCTATTGTTGTGGTGTTCTCGTAGTTTGGCTAGTCTTGACTGAAACCGCTCCTGCGTATATATATATATATATTTTTTTTTTTATTGAAATGAGTAAAATGTACATGAACAATAATGAAAGCTGTGACACCCAAACACATTAGACAAAACACCACAGAAGTAAACAAAAAGTAAATGTAATGGTTTGTTCACTTGGATATACAGTTGTGCTCAAAAGTTTACATACCCCTTTGCAGAATCTGGAAAAAGCTGAAGCTTTTGGAAAAATAAGAGGATTTTTGAAAATGAAGGTTTATTTTTAAGTTTATTTTTGTGATGAGTCCTGCCCTGAGCAAGTTATTTCACTAAAGAAATATTAACATTAAGTTCACACTAAAGAATAATAACAGATTTTCTGTACCCTAGGGCAAAAGTTTACACGCCCCTGGTTCTTAATACTGTATGATGTTACCTAAACAATCAATGAGAGTTTTGATGTTTAGTCATAGTTGTTTAAGGGTTTCTTGTTTGTCATGAGTCATTAGACTGTCCACTGATCTTCAAAACAATCACCCAGGTCCTCCACAATCTGCTTTTTCAGAATTTCTGGATATTTGACACATGTCCAGCAGTAACTACTGTATGATGTTGAGATAACTCTTTCTACAATTTTTCCAAAAGCTTCAGCTTTTTCCAGATTCTGCAAAGGGGTATGTAAACTTTTGAGCACAACTGAACATCACGATATGGAAATAAAGACAATCGCTGCTTTTGTTTCATGTGTGCAAGTCTATGGGAACACCTACTTTGGACATGTTATAGATACAGACACAGGAATCTTAGTCTTTTAGCTCATTTCCACTGAGCGGTACAGTACAGAATGGTGCAGAATCATTTCCGTTGCTACTGTCAGAATTTGTGAATCGTACCAAAAAAGCGAACCATACCGTACCACTTTTTGGGACCCTTTCGTAAGGTTACCTAGCACAGTAGTACGGTACCTAATGGGTGGAGCTAGACTCACTGCAGAATGCTGATTGGTTTACAGAGAACCGTCACTTGCACATGCTACAAGGGGAACGAGAACACAGGAAGCGCCATTTTCTTTCTGGCATACACCATGCCTACCAAGTAAGGGTACTGTTGGCAGTGAAAATGCAAGCCTGATTACCCGTGCTGAATTGTACTGAACTGTATCAAACCGTACCGCTCAGTGGAAACGAACCAGTTTGTTTTAAGTAAACTTACCGCTTTCTGTGAACCCAAACCACTGAGACTGGATTCTGTGGCCTGATCAAAGAAATATAAGAACACAATATAAATATATGATAAGAGAATAGCAAGGGATGAAAATGTTTTTTTTTTTTAAAATCAACATTTAATTTAACCTTCTCTCGCCAAGGCCAATCTGAGTCTCCATAGCTGTAAGTAATTTCTTCTCCTGGTTTAATGTCTCGGACAGCAAAAAGACACAGATGAGGTTGCTGGTTCACTTCAACTGTTTTTATTTTACAAGTAGGATTTTTGTGCTCGTCATTGACCAGTCTTCCCAAAGATCCATCTTCCTCAGATGCATCCTGTGGGAATTTAGATCCGTATATGGATCGATATAAAAAAGGATGATTGATGTTGTTTAAATCAGATGTATTTTCCTACATGACATGATTGTGAACAAAAGCTTGAAGTTGAGAGTTCTTCAGTTGCCAGATGTTGCCAGAGATGGAATGTGGTCAGTGAGAGGGGGGTTGCAGGATCTGCTTGTGTAAATGTGTAACAATAACCAGATCTTATTTTTGGGGAAGAAATGTGTACACTCAAGGATCTTATTGTGGTTTAAACGTGCCTTTACATTTAATATGATTTCATTATTGATTACTAACTATGCATAATATGTTGAAAATATAACCAGTGTGTTAGTTGGGTTAACCGAGACAGCGCTGATATTGTGGGGTTTTTCCATAGGATGTTACTATGTGTGTGTGTTGAGATCAGGTTACGCACAGAGCGTGTCGGGCCTCTATAATTTGTTACAGATGTCGGGTTTGAAAAACAAGGCAGTGAGCTGATTGGCTGAGACGGGACAAAGAAGGAAAAGCGGATTGGACCCCGCCAGAAGACTAGACTCGACGAAAAATACACATACAGATAAATAGCTGTGAAACTGTTTCTGGTGGTCGGTTCTCTGTTAAGACTTTGTGTGTCTGAGAATCCACCGAAACAGCTGTTTGTTTGAGACTACCTCTGATCAATAAATTTCAACGTTTTCTGAACTGGCCTCACTCCAATTTTTGAACGCGCAGAACGTTGTTTAAATGTTCTTCAATCCATGCTATAAATAAATCAAATCCCATTAAGAATAAGTGACTGACAACACTTGTTCAATACTTGTTTTTCTTTTCACATTTACACCTAAAGAGCGAGTAGCTAGTACAAGTCTATATAAACACAAATGGGTCTGGTGAAAAACAAACCAATACCGAATGCACGGTTGCCCTTAACCCTGTGCTCGAGCACAAATGTCTCCACTTGTCTTGTGGCTTGCATTCTCACTGTACTTTACAATCTTAACCCGAGACCCTTTTCAGATTATGATGCAACTATTTTGTAGTAAACAGAGAAAGCACTCTCGTTCACCACAATAGAGTTCATCATAATGCTAAGTTTGTAAGTTTGATAAGATCAGCATTTCATATTAAAGTAACTCCTGCGACAACATCATGAAGCCAATCATTTCGGCAGTGATGCATGATGTCCCACAACTTTAACATTTGGTGAAAATGTTAGGTGACACGGCCGCCGCACATAATCGTGCCGCACATATCAGAAGCTTTTTAAAGTGATAGATCAACCAAAAATGTCCTCTTGTCATTTCAAACCAGTATAACTTTCTTCCACTAAACGAACAAGATTTTTTTACAGAATGTGGTTAACTGGCACAGATGGACTTGTGACAATAAGTGAATGTTTCGGTTTTCAATATTCTTCTAAAATCTCTTCTTTTGGGTTCTGCAGAGGAAAGTCATAAACGTTTGAAATGACAAAAAGGGTGAGCAAATGATGACAGAATTTTTACTTTTGGGTGAACTGGCACTTTAACAGTGACAGTTGAAGCTAAAGGAAGAATTTAAACCGGTGCATAAATCAGACTACTCCATCCGTGCTCAAACCCAACTACACCGTGACCGAACCCACCTCTTCAACCAGGCCAATTCACAGTCGAGGCTCAAACTATTAAAACGTACCAGACTTTGGGGGTGTCAAACATGCTCATTCAAGGTTCAATTAATTCCAAAATATTAAATCCATTATTTTATGAAATCCTGGCTTTTTTAAACTTGCTTGTGCTTCTTCTAAACCACACAGTTCAGGAAACTTGCCTACAAATTATATTTGTTTAGATCAATTGGTATAAGCATGATTACACAAAGCAGTCATTAAATAAAAGATAATATTTTAGACCATTTAAAATAAAAACCATTCATTTTGTGAACTACCCCTTTAAAGTATAGGGACCTACTCACATTGTCCCAATCGAACACCCTGAAGCATGTTTGACACCTTAAGCCTGGTTTGATTGACTAGTGGGAGTGCTTGCAACCGTGCCACTTGCCTGGTTGGAAGAGTTTGGCTGGAGCACAGTTTGGTTTGGAAAGGGGACAGTATGAACGCAAATCATGCCAGAGAACGCAACAGAAAGCATGTCACTGTAGCCAAAACTTTCCTTATATTTTACAGAATGCAGGACTTACGCGAGGAAAAGCCGTTTAGTTTTGGTTTTAAATAAGGTGGTTTGGTTGAACAACGTTCAAACGCATAAACAGGCAAATTGGTTTAATAATTTGTAAATATAACGTCATTGAAGTCATTAAAAGTAATATTATGTCATATTAATCTGTAGCTCTCAAAATGATTTCCAGCATCCGGGTCACATGGAGTTTTTAGTTTTGAAGCTGTTGTTATTGGAAATAACAACACTTGGAATGTCGCAACTGGCTAATCAGAATCAAGCATCAATGAGACGTGTAATAAGATATTTTAGCATCCCTACTACATCAAGCCACCAATTCTATACTCACCACCAATGTTTGCCATGCCACTGAAAATCAAACAAGAATGTGCTCTCAACTTCACTGCAGTGTTCAGATCGAGCAAGACTCTCCTCCGAACTCAGAAGTTCACTTCTGTATTCAACAATAAAATCACCTCTGAAAAAGGCTTCAGTGGTGAAAACTCCACGTCTTAAAGAGAAAAATAGATTAAGTTCAGAGATTCTTTTAAAGTGAACTATTATTGAAACTATCACAAAATATTAAATTAAAATATTTATTTAGTAGCCATGCTAAAATAAAAAATAGCTGTATTCATATCCAAACACCCACACAAACATTATTATCGCTATATTTTGTTAAATTTGACTGCATTAGACTATACTGGGCAACCTGTGGACCTCATATTAAATGTTTATTAAACTGAATGTGAATTATTCAATGTGAAATTTATCTTACCTTTATATTTATTGATAAATTTATTTTCCAGCCCAGGCTTGTCTGTTTTGCAGGCAATGTGATGCTTAGCATCCTGAAGTGGTGTCATGCGTCTTCTTTTTTTTGATGTAGTCAGCATGGTGAGTGCTGGTGCCAATATTGATACAATGACTGAAATTAAATATTATTTATACATTAACAGTATAATCAAGCATATGTCCCACTAAAACAAGCAACACAGTTAAGTAGACAATGGAAGAGATTTTTAAAGCAGAATTGAGTTCTAGCTCAAAATGTAGAGGATTTCTATCTTAAGTCTACATAATACCCTCCAAACACTATGCAAATTATTAAAAATATTACAGAAATCTCTGCTATTTCCACCACTAACTGGATGATAATAATACTGATATCACTAAACATTAAACATTTATGCACAAGCATATTACAGCAATTTTACAACACTTTAAGTTTTGTTTTTTTCATAACCTGTATTTAAAAATATGTATACGATTAATTAGCCTAAATGCAATTTACGTAATTATAAGAAGCATATGCTTACAACACAGGTGGACCCGGGAATGATCATTAACTTACCAATTGTTTTATTCGTTTTAAGATTGTAAAGTATGGATAACTTAATCTTACGAATTATATTTACTTTAACAAAATGATATTAATGCTGACCATGATTATTCATAAGCAATTAATATTGTTATTACACAAATAATCCAATGAGGTGAAAAGTGCAATACCATCGAAACATTTACAAAACCCTTAACATCTTATATATTTATTGACAAAACTCAAACACCACTCGATTTATTATTTTGCAATTTGGTCGTAAATCGTAGGTCAAAACTCACCTTGGTCCTTAAATCGCTGCGTAGGTCTCTCTCTCTTCGCGGGAAATAGTGGAAAATGAGGTGATATCACGTGTCTGCATTTCGCGCGAAACCTGTCCGTCGTTGCTTATTTGGGTACGCAAATGACGTTCTTACGTTTGTTACGATCGCGTGAGTCACGTGCTTTTTTACATGATATTTCATACTATTTAATAATGGATGTTTTCTCTTTAGGTATACATGTTTAATTTAAATAAATCAAAACAATTAAGAAAGAATCCTGACACAGAATGATATCTGTCTCTTATCCGACACTCTCAGTTTAGCTCATAGAGATCCCTCTTAATGAACTGATGGATTCGATCAGGTGTGCTAGATAAGAGAAAACATGCAAACTTGCAGAGCAGTGGGCACTAAAAAACACTGCACTACATGTTTATCATGGACAATTATCACTATTATCACAATCCAGATAGCACAACTCTGATTGCACACGTACATGCTCTTTGCTCATCTGCAAAATTTCTCGTAGATGTCTGCTGTCTGACGTCATATAGAAATCTATAAGACGTCTGTAAGATGTGTTTGATTTAGAATGGATGTATAACAGCACTTTCTAAGATGTTTAGCAAATGTTTTTACACAGCAGATGTTTTCCAGATCTTTACCAGACATCTTACAGATGTAACTGTGCTATCTGGGGAGGGCAGACAGTTAACCATCCCAAAAACATCTGTTGTGTAAAAACACTTGATAAATCTCTTTTAAAAGCAATTTTAGCAGCAGACATCTCCAAAACGTATTGCAGACGAGCAAACTGCATATTGTAGATGTCTTAGAGATGAAAATGCTGATAGCGCGTATACATCTGTCATTAATCTATTTGACGTCTATTCGATTTTTTACATCTGCAATAGACAGTTTGCTCATCTGCAATACGTCTCGGAGACGTCTGCTGTCAGATGTCACAGAGGAGACCTCTGTAACATGTTTATGATTTAGAATGGATGAAAAACTGCTCTTTCTAGGATGTTTTAACACAGCGGATGTTTCCCAGATCTCCAGATCTTTAGCAGTCATCTTACAGATGTACCTGTGCTATCTGGGACAGTAAACCATCCCAAAAACATCTTTTGTGTAAAAACACTTGATAAATCTCTTTAAAAAAGTCTCGGAGAAATCTGCTGTCAGATGTCACAGAGGAGACCTCTGTAACATGTTTATGATTTAGAATGGATGAAAAACTGCTCTTTCTAGGATGTTTTAACACAGCGGATGTTTCCCAGATCTCCAGATCTTTAGCAGTCATCTTACAGATGTACCTGTGCTAACTGGGACAGTAAACCATCCCAAAAACATCTTCTGTGTAAAAACACTTGATAAATCTCTTTAAAAAAGTCTCGGAGACGTCTGCTGTCAGATGTCACAGAGGAGACCTCTGTAACATGTTTATGATTTAGAATGGATGTAAAACTGCTCATTCTAGGATGTTTTAACACAGCAGATGTTTCCCAGATCTCCAGATCTTTAGCAGTCATCTTACAGATGTACCTGTGCTATCTGGGACAGTAAACCATCCCAAAAACATATTTTGTGTAAAAACACTTGATAAATCTCTTTAAAAAAGTCTCGGAGACGTCTGCTGTCAGATGTCACAGAGGAGACCTCTGTAACATGTTTATGATTTAGAATGGATGTAAAACTGCTCATTCTAGGATGTTTTAACACAGCAGATGTTTCCCAGATCTTTAGCAGTCATCTTACAGATGTACCTGTGCTATCTGGGACAGTAAACCATCCCAAAAACATCTTTTGTGTAAAAACACTTGATAAATCTCTTTAAAAAAGTCTCGGAGACGTCTGCTGTCAGATGTCACAGAGGAGACCTCTGTAACTTGTTTATGATTTAGAATGGAGGAAAAACTGCTCATTCTAGGATGTTTTAACACAGCAGATGTTTCCCAGATCTCCAGATCTTTAGCAGTCATCTTACAGATGTACCTGTGCTATCTGGGACAGTAAACCATCCCAAAAACATCTTTTGTGTAAAAACACTTGATAAATCTCTTTAAAAAAGTCTCGGAGACGTCTGCTGTCAGATGTCACAGAGGAGACCTCTGTAACTTGTTTATGATTTAGAATGGAGGAAAAACTGCTCATTCTAGGATGTTTTTACACAGCAGATGTTTCCCAGATCTCCAGATCTTTAGCAGTTATCTTACAGATGTACCTGTGCTATCTGGGACAGTTAACCATCCCAAAAACATCTTCTGTGTAAAAACACTTGATAAATCTCTTTAAAAAAGTCTCGGAGACGTCTGCTGTCAGATGTCACAGAGGAGACCTCTGTAACATGTTTATGATTTAGAATGGATGTAAAACTGCTCATTCTAGGATGTTTTAACACAGCAGATGTTTCCCAGATCTCCAGATCTTTAGCAGTCATCTTACAGATGTACCTGTGCTAACTGGGACAGTAAACCATCCCAAAAACATCTTCTGTGTAAAAACACTTGATAAATCTCTTTAAAAAAGTCTCGGAGACGTCTGCTGTCAGATGTCACAGAGGAGACCTCTGTAACATGTTTATGATTTAGAATGGATGTAAAACTGCTCATTCTAGGATGTTTTAACACAGCAGATGTTTCCCAGATCTCCAGATCTTTAGCAGTCATCTTACAGATGTACCTGTGCTATCTGGGACAGTAAACCATCCCAAAAACATCTTTTGTGTAAAAACACTTGATAAATCTCTTTAAAAAAGTCTCGGAGACGTCTGCTGTCAGATGTCACAGAGGAGACCTCTGTAACTTGTTTATGATTTAGAATGGAGGAAAAACTGCTCATTCTAGGATGTTTTAACACAGCAGATGTTTCCCAGATCTCCAGATCTTTAGCAGTCATCTTACAGATGTACCTGTGCTATCTGGGACAGTAAACCATCCCAAAAACATCTTTTGTGTAAAAACACTTGATAAATCTCTTTAAAAAAGTCTCGGAGACGTCTGCTGTCAGATGTCACAGAGGAGACCTCTGTAACTTGTTTATGATTTAGAATGGAGGAAAAACTGCTCATTCTAGGATGTTTTAACACAGCAGATGTTTCCCAGATCTCCAGATCTTTAGCAGTCATCTTACAGATGTACCTGTGCTATCTGGGACAGTAAACCATCCCAAAAACATCTTTTGTGTAAAAACACTTGATAAATCTCTTTAAAAAAGTCTCGGAGACGTCTGCTGTCAGATGTCACAGAGGAGACCTCTGTAACTTGTTTATGATTTAGAATGGAGGAAAAACTGCTCATTCTAGGATGTTTTAACACAGCAGATGTTTCCCAGATCTCCAGATCTTTAGCAGTTATCTTACAGATGTACCTGTGCTATCTGGGACAGTTAACCATCCCAAAAACATCTTCTGTGTAAAAACACTTGATAAATCTCTTTAAAAAAGTCTCGGAGACGT